>CATIWM010137126.1:0-29030 GCA_949671775.1 Mallotus repandus
TATGTGTATATATGTGTGCTTACCAGAGTAAAGAATATGAGATAAGAAATAAAAAAAGCATAGAACTAAAACATAGGGGAAGCAAAATAAAACATGAGAAGCTAGAAGCAAGAGCATGTACATTAAAGTATATTTGAACATATTATAATTGTAGAATATAAATTAATTATATGCCAAGTACAAGGTGAGAAGAGGTAAGTATAATATTGTCCTGTAATTAAATTAATAAGTGATTAAGTTGACTAATGAATGTGAATGATGAAATGAACTTATTATGCTACTATTATCAATCATACATTGGATTCTTGAGAATGTACCTATTCGCAATATGATTCTTAGATTTCAAGGAGATGAATTGATGAGTTAAGATGTATTATTGAGCTTGTAAACCATATGTAGAAAAGTCATATGATGAATTATGTGCCATTTTGTTATGATAAAGGAACACATGTAGGTAAGGAAATGTTATATCAATGTTCATGAGCATATGCATACGACTAAGAAAGGAGTTGTGACCTTCTTGATGGGTAACACAATCACAAGATTTAAGACCTTATAAGGTCTCTCATATGAAAATTCACAGGATATGATCTTCAAGATCATATATTTTAGAAGAATTGTTGGCCAACAAATTTCACAGGAAAAACATTAAACTATCATGAAGGGTCACAACGCAATGCAAAAAAAAAAAATCTTCATTCACATGTTCATTTGATGGGATGTGTGTGTGTATATATATATAGTAGTCTAAATTTTATTTTCACATGTTTGTATATTTATGTGAGCTTAATTATAAGACTGATTATACTTACTGAGTTGCAACTCACCAAATTGCATCTAAGATTTTTAGTTACTTGAAATAAGAACACGAGAAGTCTCAATAGAGATTTTATGTTCTTCATGGAGCGTAGGTCGACAACCACTGTTCTGGCTCCCTCTCCTTGCGTCACATTTGCATTTTTGGCATAGAATATCTTTTGCTAGGTTGTTATAAGACATGTAATTACATATTAATCATCATATGTAAAGTGAATGTGTTAAAAGTTAACATACTTATGTAAATATGTGATATGTGCATGTACTTATGTCATAATATTATGTTTGATGTGTGCTTAACTTAGAGAATCATAGGAATAAGTCACTGGTGTTATAGTCAGTGGTATTAGAGCAAGGATAGTGTGAGTGACCTGATTTTTTTTTTAATATTTTTGAGACAGTTTTGCCAAATAGGACATCCATTCCGTTTACGGGACAGGGACAATGGTTGGTCTCGGGGGGGGGGGGGGGGGGATGCGAGATGCTTTGTGTTTCTGGAGTCGCCACTTAATTTTTATAAAATTAGGAAAAGATGAAAGGGATGACATTGGGTCACTCAATAAGTATTGTCCCCAACAGAGATTCTAAGTTCGAGAGATCACATATACTTTTTGACTATTTCTCATTATAATACTCGATACATGGCTACCACAACACCCTAGTTTCGATAATGACATTTGATATATGCACATTCACACAAGCACATAGATAATAATGGAAAATAAAGGAAAGTAAGTATGATTAATTACAGGGCTTTCCTAGTAAATACATTCAAAAAAGGGTATGAAAATATAAATCTAATCTTAATATGCCTGTAAAAAAGAGGTTAGCATGACTATGTGCAATTCCATTCATTCATCCACTCGAATAACAAGTAAGCAGGGAATACCCACTTAATCAAAAGAGCAAACATAGGCATAATTATGTGCATTTGTAGGAATTATTATGAAATATTTCTAAATAGTAGAGAAGTAATGAAAGATGTATGATTGCATCATTGGACTGTAAAATGGAGGCTTTAGCTCAGAAATGTGAACTTTCACATTATTGAATGCATTTTGATGCAAAGATGATAATTTATTATAAGCAAAAATAAAGTAGAGATTGTTCAATCAACATGCAAATTGCCAGTCTCACCACACAATCACAATAATTTCTCAATTGTTGGCGGTAATAAAAGTAAAATGCAAAATAGTCAAATAAACGTGTAAAAATGATTGTTTGGTCCTCAGATTTGACTGAGCTTTTTTTTGAGTTTTTTGAAGCTTTAGCTTCACGGGATTTTCAAGCTGTCCTCATAGAGAGGTTGAAAATGACGTGTAGAATGTAAATTTGTATACCTTTGAAGCATGCTTTGACAAAGATATGGGTAGGTTTGGTTCAAGTTGGTCTAAAAATCCTACGAAAAATGTAGTAAGTGAGCTAAAAGTGTATGAATTAGGACTATTGAGTCTTCAATTCGACAGTGTTTCAATGTGTGCATCTGCTTTTTTGGCTCTGGCCCCCTCTCTAGTAGGAGATAGAGACCCTTATTTATAGGGAAAAGTAGGAAAAATACGTGAGAACACACGTCCCAAAGTGTGTGTGTACGTGGTTTTATGCATGTTCACGCGTATCAGGGCGCATGATCACGTGTTGGGGACTTATGATCATGTGTTTGGGTCCGTGATCACGTGCCCCTCCGCGTGGTCATGCGTAGTTAACGCATTCACGCGTTGATTTTGGGGCGTGTGTGTGCTGTTCCAAAGTTGCTTCTAAGGGTTTTTGGACCTCCTAGATGAGTTTTCGGCTTCCATTTTATCAAAATCGGCTTCCATGGACTATAATTTTGCTCACGCGCTACTTCTCGGGATTATATGCACTGTTTCAGAGTCACTTTCAGAGGTTTTCAAGGCTTTTGGACATGTTTTTGACGTCTGTTTCATCAAAAATTGACTTTTGATTTTCACGAAGTTGAACTCCGGTCTTACCAGATGAACACCAGTCTGATGAGTTGCACCTTTTGAGCGACGGTTGCTTAAAATGAGCTAATTATCATTCCAATAATTGATAATTCATAAAATTAGGGTGCAACTTAATAATTCGATAGCCGATTTTGCTCTCAAAAGGCTTAGTTTGGGTTTTTTAGACTCACAACACTCTTCAGAGGCGGTACGAATGAACATACACTTGTCATATTCGGAGGAATATTTTCATCATTGGACTTTTTTAGGGACAGTCAAAACTCAATGTATGATAGTTGCCCCTTGCTTCACGTGTGTTGCATAGTCTTCTAGTACTAATGTCAATACATGTGAAGCAATGTAGAGATGCAAAAATAGTTTTGGAGAGAGGTACTTACTTGATGGTGTGTCGTTTAGTCTTTTGACGTTAGGCCCATCATTATTGACGTTATTTCATTTGGTTGGAGGAGTCATTGCCTATTTTTTATGCTTTTATAATCTCCTCAGGTGAGGCGAGATGATGCTTTTGTAAGCTTACTAAGGTGACAAGCAAATAGAAATGTTGTTATAACCTACTGAGGTGTCAAGCAAATAAAGATGCTACTATAACCTACTAAGGTGTCAAGTAGATGCTACTATAACCTATTGAGGTGTTAAGCAAGTTGAAATGCTACTATAACCTACTGAAGTGTCAAGCAAATGAAAATGCTATTATAACCTACTGAGGTGTCAAGCAAGTGCTACTATAACCTATTAAGGTGACAAGCAAATGAAAATGCTACTATAACCTAGTGAGGTGTCAAGCAAATAAAGATGCTTTTATAACCTACTAAGGTGTCAAGCAGATGCTACTATAACCTACTAAGGTGTCAAACAGATGCTACTATAACCTATTGAGGTGTCAAGTAAATGGAAATGCTACTATAACCTACTGAGGTGTCAAGCAGATGCTACTATAACCTACTGAGGTGTCAAGCAAATGAAAATGCTATTATAACCTATTGAGGTATCAAGCAAGTGCTGCTATAACCTATTGAGGTGTTAAGCAAATGCAAATGCTACTATAACCTACTGAGGTGTCAAGCAAATAAAGATGCTTCTATAACCTACTGAGGTGTCAAGAAGATGCTACTATAACCTATTGAGGTGTCAAGTAAGTGAAAATGCTACTAAGCAGATGAGAATGCTTCTAAGTATAAAAAAATGCTTCTGAGCAGACAAAAATGCTATTAAGCAGTGAAAACGCTACTAAGCAGTGAAAATGCTACTAAGCAGATGAAAATGCTACTAAGCAGTGAAAGATGCTACTAAGCAAGTGAAAATGCTTCTAAGCAGATGAAAATGCTTTTAAGCATTGAAAGATGCTACTGAGTAGATAAAAATGCTATTGAGCAGTGAAAAATGCTACTAAGCAAAGAAAGATGCTACTAAGCAGTGAAAGATGCTGTTAAGCAAGTGAAAATGTTTCTAAGCAAATGAAAATGCTTCTAAGCAAATGAAAATGCTTCTAAGCAATTAAAAATGCCTCTAAGCAGTGAAAGATGCTATTGAGCATATAAAAATGCTACTAAGCAGTGAAAAATGCTACTAAGCAGTGAAAGATGTTACTAAGCAGTGAAAGATGCTACTAAGCAAGTGAAAATTCTTCTAAGCAGATGAAAATGCTGTTGAGCAAATAAAAATGCTACTAAGTAAGTGAAAATGCTTCTAAGCAGATGAAAATGCTGTTGAGTAAATAAAAATGCTACTAAGAAGTAAAGATGGATGAAAATGCTACTAAGCAGATAAAAATGTTTTTGAGTAGATAAAAATGCTACTAAATAGTAAAAATGCTTCTGAGCAGATGAAAATGCTACTAAGCAGATGGAAACGCTACTAAGCGGATGAAATTTCTATTAAGCAGATGAAAATGCTACTAAGTGAATGAAAATGCTATTAAGCAAATGAAAATGCTACTAAGCAGTGAAGATGCTTCTAAGCAGTGAAAATGCTTCTAAGCACATGAAAATGCTACTAAGTAGTGAAAAATGCTACTAAGCAAGTGAAAATGCTACTAAGTAGTGAAAAATGCTACTAAGCAAGTGAAAATGCTTTTAAGCAGTGCTACTAAGCAGATGAAAATGCTACTAAGCAGTGAAAAAGCTTCGAAGCATATGAAAATGCTACTAAGCGGTGAAAATGATTATAAGTAAATAAAAATGCTACTAAGCAGTAAAAAATGCTACTAAGCAGTAAAAAATGCTACTAAGCGAGTGAAAATGCTTCTAAGCAGATGGAAATGCTACTAAGTGGATGAAAATGCTATTAAGCAACTGAAAATGCTACTAAGCAGGTGAAAATGCTTCTAAGCAGATGAAAGTGCTACTAAGTAGGTGAAATGCTTCTAATCAGATGAAAATGCTACTAAGCAGTGCTACTAAGCAGATGAAAATGCTTCTAAGCAAATAAAAATTCTTCTGAGCAGATGAAAATGCTACTAACTAGTGCTACTAAGCAGATGAAAATGCTTCTAAGCAAATAAAAATTCTTATGAGTAGATGAAATGCTGCTAAGCAAGTGAAAATGCTTCTAAGTAGATGAAAATGCTATTAAGTGGTGAAAATGCTTCTAAGCAAATAAAAATCTAAGCAGTGAAAATGCTACTAAGTAGTGAAAAGTGCAACTAAGCAATGAAAAATGGTACTAAGCTAATAAAAATGCTACTAAGCAAATGAAAATGCTACTGATCAAATAAAAATGCTACTAAGCGGTTGAAAAAATGCTACTAAGTGGTAGAAGATGCTACTGAGCAGTGAGAAATGCTATTGAGCAAATAAAAATGCTACTAAGCAGTGAAAAATGCTACTAAGTAGTGAAAGATGCTACTAAGTAGTGAGAAATGCTACTAAGCAGTGAGAAATGCTACTAAGCAGTGAGAAATGCTACTAAGCAGTGAGAAATGCTACTAACAGTAAAATGCTACTAGGCAGTGCTATTAAGCATATGAAAATGCTTCTAAGCAAATAAAAATGCTTTTGAGCATATGAAAATGCTACTAAGCAGTGAAAAATGCTACTAAGCAAGTGAAAATGCGTCTTAGCAAATGAAAATGCTATTAAGTGGTGAAAATGCTTCTAAGCAGTGAAAATGCTACTAAGCAGTGAAAAGTGCTACTAAGCAATGAAAAATGCTACTAAGCAAATAAAAATGCTACTAAGCAGATGAAAATGCTACTAAGCAAATGAAAATGCTACTAAGTAGATGAAAATGCTACTAAGCAAATGAAAATGCTACTAAGCATATGAAAATGCTACTGAGCAAATAAAAATGCTACTAAGCGGTTGAAAAAATACTACTAAACAATGGAAGATGCTACTAAGCAGTGAGAAATGCCGTTGGTGAAAAATGCTACAAAGTAGTGAAAGTGCTACTAAGCAATGAAAAATGCTACTAAGCAGATGAAAATGCTATTAAGCAAGTGAAAATGCTACTAAGCAGTGAAAAATGCTATTGAGCAAAACATGCTACTAAGCAGTAAAGAAGCTACTAAGTAGGTGAAAAATGCTATTGAGCAATGATGATGTAGTGATGATGCAATGATGATGTCATTATTTGTCATGTCTTGGATGTGATTCTCGTGATGTGATGATGCAGTCATCATAGGTATGATGCGTTTATGTCATTCTTGCTCTATTTCTTTTGTTTTGTAAATGATGTTACGACTTTCTGAGATTGTATTGTCAAATGCAGTGCATAGTGTTCATGTTCATGCGGTATGTGTGTGTTTTTATGTGTTTTTTCTGCTAGAATGCATGTTCGGGACTTTAGGAATGCATGTACGGGGTCTCAAAGTGTGCGCACGAGCGTATTGGGGTTCATGAAGGCCAAAGGGGCGCGTGATCATGCATTTTTGCTCGTGATCACGTGCTTTGAGGGTCTTCTGTGCCTATATAAGGTGCTCATTTTTTCACATTTGGGGACGTTCTTACCTGTTTTTTAGCCCTATGCAACTTCTTTTTGCGTTTTTAAGGCATTTCTTCCTTTTTTTTAATCTTGTTCTATTATTATTCAGAAATTATGGATTTTCCTTTTATTCCCAATGACTATGACGGTGTGGACAATGGTTCTTTCTCTCTCAACAATATTAATTTGTAGATGGGTGATATAGAGTTTACACATAATGGTGCGGGGACTTCTGCCATTATTGGAGTTACAGAGACTACTAGGACTAGTGGTGGAGCTTTTCCTTGTCCGTATAGTTCTCGGGGTGATCTAGGTTCACCTAAACTTTCTCGGCGAGGTTCGATTCCTATTGTCCACAGTTTGAAGAGCCATGCTTAGACTATTCATCATTGCCAAGTTAGTTCTTATCTACTTCCTCTGTAGTTTTTGTTATTGTTTGGCTATGTGAAGTTTTTTTGCTGTAGTTTAGCTTTTGCTGTAGTTTAGCTCTTGCTATAGTTTAGCTCTTGTTGTAGTTTAGCTCTCGCTATTGTTTAGCTCTCATTGTTGCTTAGCTCTAGCTGTTATTTAGCTCTTGC
Organism: Mallotus repandus; assembly: GCA_949671775.1. Classification (NCBI taxonomy): domain Eukaryota; kingdom Viridiplantae; phylum Streptophyta; class Magnoliopsida; order Malpighiales; family Euphorbiaceae; genus Mallotus; species Mallotus repandus. Next base: position 7,280 of record CATIWM010137126.1, read on the forward strand.
TGTTGTTTAGCTCTTGCTATAATTTAGCTCTTGTTGTTGTTTAGCTCTCGCTGTAGTTTAGCTCTTGACGTTGTTTAGCATTTGCTATATTTTAGCTCTTACTGTGGTCTAGCTGTCACAATTATTTAGCTCTTGCTATAGAGTCTGCTGCTCTTTTCTTCTTTCAAACACTTGCCTGCATGTTTTAACTTTTGCTATCTACTTTTCATTTTGTAGTCTGTGTGATTCTTGGTGTTAATCTAGCTCTAGTTGCTTACTTGATGCCTGTACTTTCTGTTTAGCATTTCTTATGATCATTCTCCGGTTACTTTGTTTGACATTTTTTATTTCTGTGTTGTTCCTACAAGAATGATGAAAAGAGCTATTTTAGTGATTGATGGGTGCTTTAAATGATTTACCTTTCAATCACACTCTCATGGGCCTATCATTTAGCTGCTTGGTAGCTTTATCAAGGTCAGCTTGTACTATCAGGGTCTTCTACCATGTGTGAAGGATATTTTGATGGCGTCATTTATGCCCTTACTTATAGTTATTATGCATCAAGCCAGGTTGCGATGTGTGCTCTTGTTGAGCAGTGGATGGACACTACCCATACGTTTCATTTGCCTTTTGGAGAGATGACTATTACTCCGTTAGATTTTACTACCATTACTGGACTGAGTTTCTCTGGGGAGCCTGTCCTTTTGAGTAATGAGGCATATTGCTCTGTAGTGGTAAGGAATGTGTGGTTGAAGGATCTGTTTAGGGTCACTGCTTTTATGAAGTCTGATTGTTCTTCTTTGATTTGGTATACAAGACTGGTGGATAAGGTTAGATCGAGACACGATGCTGGTCATGTTAGTTCAGAGCAGCTAGCCTGATGTTTCTTGTTTTACCTTCTTAGTGCCGTTATTTTTTCAAATGCTTTGGGCACCGGTTATCTACAGTTGTTGCATGTTCTGAAGAACCATAGAGACTTTTTGAAATACAGTTGGGGTACGACTGCTTTTTCCCATATGTATTATAGCTTTGATGCTGCTTGTAGAGGAGGTTCACGAATATGTAGCTGCTTATTCATATTGGATATGAGTGTGATCTTTTATCCTTATTGATCGTCTTAATAATTTTGAATGTTCTGACTTTTTCTTTTGACAGATTTGGGCTTATAAGCTTGGAGTGCTCTAACATCCTATTATTGATCATTTATCTGAGAGGGGTTTTCCATGTCTCCCGCAGTAGATTCAGCCTTCTGATTTAATTAAGAGTCCTATGGAGGCGAGCAATTTTTTGAGTAGATTGGCTCATAGCTAGGTATGATGAATTTCAATCTCAGTTTTCTTATTCTTTGGTAATCTTTTGCTTATGCTTCTTCTTGGATAAATCTGTGCCTGCTGGTTGTTAGAGAGAGAGGACCGGTCGGCTGAGATGGTGTCAGCTTGGCGCTTGACATAGAGGAGAGTCTTATTGGCTGGCATTATCGATAAGGTATGGTACTTGGGCGAGCAAGTCCATCACTGGTGGGATGGACCTTATATGAAGAGAGTCCCTGTTGCTCCCCCTAGTGACATGTTTTGGGGTTGGCAGCTCACTGGAGAGAAGATTACTAGAGCTGAGAGAAGATATCCTTCTGAGGATCTTTTAGAGTGTGTTCACTTCTCTTATATGTGTACATTGCTTCCCTAATTGATTGATGTCATAATGAGTATCTATATCCTTCTAGTTCTACCTCCTCAGACGGATCCTACACCACCTTCGAGTTCGAGAGGTGGGACTTCACAAGTATCCTAGGGTCATTCTGCTTTTAGGGTAGCATCTTCTGATATGGTATGCTCCTTAGCTTTTACATTTTCTTGTTTATGTACAAGCATGTAACCAATTTTGTTAGTGATAAGTTGTAAATAACTTAAGTTATGATAATTTATTTGCAGCGTTGAGGATATCACCAAAAGAGATTGGGTTCTTCTCACTTTGATGAAAAGAGTATCCCTAGGACTGAGGGAATGGCTCATGCTAGTGGTGTGGCATCTAGCAGTACTGTCATTGAGGACTTGGTGGGCAGAATGCCTCCTCTGTTGTATAGACTGTTGATTATAAGAGCAGGGATGCTTTTGCCCTTACCTAGGGCTGGCACACCCTCGTCAGATGTAGTACTTGTAGACACTACTCATGTCAGTCTTTTGACTTTATGGGGTTTTCCCTTTCTTTGATTTGCTTGTTGTCTGACTTCTCTAATTTGTAGGTGCCTATTTCTACTGCTCAGTTTTGGTATACTGTTGCAATTGGTGCATAGAAGTATTTTATGGAGTTTATGGGCACACAAAGTGTATATTCTTCTTTTATTGACTGTTTATTATACCTGTGTTATGCAAATGTATGAATGCATGAAATGCATTTTATGATGTTTGTCTAATGCAAACCAACACATTCTTGCTAGTCATGAATAAGAGAGAGAACGAGCGTCCTTGGATGAGAACATTTAGCAACTGGAGCAAGAGTTGGGCACTTTTCACATGGATCAACACGATCTAAGTGAAGGAGATGCTTAAGTGAATTCAACTTTTGCTTATGATGGCAACCTATGGCTGACGTAGTTTTTTAGGAAGTTAAGTATAGGTTTTTTGGCTGTAATTGCTTGTTGTTGTATCATTTTCCTGAGATCATGGCCTCTGGATGTTGTATTTGGGCATCTATCCCATGTGTTGTACTTCTTTTCTTTTGTTGGTGTTGTTGTATCTGACTGACTTGTGTCTTCTATAATATGACTTTCATTTCATCTGCCTCTTTATTTTATTTCATTTTCCCTCTTTTGCATAGGGCGTCTATTTTCAGAGCTCTTCGCGCCTATCTGGGTATATTTTTCCTTTTCCCTCTTTTGCCTAGGGCGTCTCTTTTTAGAGCTCTTCATGCCTAGCTGGGCTTTTCTTTTTCAAGCCATTGATGATAATAACTTGCGATCTTTGGAGAAGAAGTGAAGAAATGGATGAGAGTTATAAGTATGTAATGAAAAAGTGCAAATTCTACTTAACATATTCAATGAATTCAGATGATAATGATGTGTTGCATTTTCTCAAATGTACTTACATGATTTAACAAGCATTTGCATATTTACTGAAAACATTTAAAAAAAGCATAGTTGCATTCATGCAGATTTCGATTTGACAATACCCCTGTCCTTAGCTATCCTTTTTAGGTTTTCTAGCGAAGTATTTTCTCTTGGTTTCCCTAACTTTTGCCTAGGCTGGCCTTTCAAGTTTTCAACCTAGCGGGAAATTCCCTAATTTTTGCCTGAGCAGCTTTTTTCGGTTTTCAACTTAGTAAAATATTTTTTAGTATTTGCCTTAGACATAGTATTTCTTCAAGCGATCTATGTTGGTAGGTTTAGAGAATTCATTCCCTTCAGAATCCATCCGTTTGGCAGCTCCTCTTGATAGAACAATTTTGACTAGATATGGGCCTTCCCAGTTTGGCCTAAACTTTTCTCTTAGGTCTGAGATATTCTATTTATCTTGCTTTAGTACCCAATCACCTACTTTTATGCTTTTGGGTTTTACTCTCTTGTTGAAAGCTCTAGCCAATCGAGCTTGATACAACTGCGTATAATACAACACTTTTAGTCTTTGACTATCCAGAGTAGTGAGGTTGTCATGCCTTTGCTAAGCCTATTGTGCTTCAGGCAGTTCAGATTCGATTGCTACTCATAATGATTTGATCTCTACCTCCACTCGGAGTACCCCTTCAGATCCGTATGCTAGTGAAAAAGGAGTGGCCCCTTGTTGAGGTTCTAATAGTTGTTCGATATCCCCATAAAGCATATGGCAATTTGTCTTACCAACCCTGATAACTATAAGTCATTTTTGACAAGATCTTTTTGAAGTTTTTATTTGCAGCCTTGACTGCTCCATTTGCTTATGGTCTGTAAGGTGAGGATTTGTGATGTTCCACCTTATAGTTCTTTAACAATTCCCTTACTTCCCCTTGGAACTGAACACCATTGTCTGAGATTATATGATGGGGAATCTCATATCGACAGAACATGTTTCTCTTGATAAACTTTGCTACTTGTTTTTCCCCTAGTCTTGCATATGATTATGCTTTAACCTATTTTGTGAAGTAGTCGACTGCCATTAGGATGAATCTGTGCCCGTTTAAGGCCGTCAGGTGTATTTCCCAAATTATGTCTAATCCCCACACTTAGAAGGGCCCCAGATAAGATATAAAGTGTAGTTCTATTAGGGGAAGATGGCTGACATCCCTGTGAATTTGGCATTTGTGGCACTTTCTTATGAATTTGATGCAATCTTCCATCATCGTCATCCAAAAGAACCCTTGTCTCATAAGTTCCTTAGCTAAGATGGCTCTGTCTATGTGTGGACCACAGACACCCTCGTGTACTTCTTCCATTGCTTTTGCAGCTTTTGTATCGCTCAGACATCTAAGTTGTATCCCATATGAAGTTCTTCTCTATAATACACCTTGGTGTGATGTGAACTTTTATGTTAGCTGTCGGATAACTGCTTTATCTTTCTCAAGATAAATTCTTTTTATGAGATATCTCTGGATATTGTAGAACCAGGGTTTGTCATCTGCTTTCATTTCTACTACTATGAGGCATTTGTGACTAGGTTGCTCTGATTTGAGTAGGATTAGAGGCTTCATGGGCATTTCAGCTGATCCTTCCTATACTGATGCTAGGGAAGCGAGTGTGTCTGCCATCTGGTTATAATTTCTAGGGAGATAGATGACTTCGTATTTTTGAAAAGACAAGGCAAGCTGTTGCAGGTGACTCAAGTATGGCCTCAAATATTGTTCTTTCAGTTCTCATTCTTCTATTGTCTAATTAATTACCAACATGGAATCCTAAAATATTTTGACTTCTGTCACTTCCAGAGCTATCAAAGCTTCCATGCCGAGTGCACATGCTTCATATTTTGCCTCAATATTTGTAACCCTGAATGTTAGCTTTTTAGCTATTAGTACCACTTCTCCTTTTAGTGTTAGGATTATAATCCTGACTCTTCCTCCAAATTGATTGACAGCCCCATCAAAGTACATACGCCATTCCTGCACTTCAATGGCCATATTAAGGTCATCTGGGAAGTCTAGTTAAACTTCTTCCGAATTCGGGATTGGGTTGAGGGCTAAGAATTCGGAAACTAATCTTCCTTTTATTGTCTTTTTAGTCAAATACTACACATCAAATTCTATCAATAAGATGAGCCACTTGGCAAGGTTTCTTATTAGGGAAGGAGCTTCGTAGAGATGCTTCATAGGATCTATTTTGGACATAGCTAGGATCTTGTAAGAGTGAAAATAGTGTTTGAGTTTCTTTATTGCCCACACCATTGCTAGGTATATTTGTTTGACTTGACTGTACTTTTCCTCATAAGGTAGCATTTTCTTACTCAGGTAGTAGACTGCATGTTTCGCTTCCCCTTCTCCTTCTTGGGCTAGCATTGCACTGATTGCATTCCCTTCAATGGCTAAGTACAGGGTTATGGCAACCCCGACTTGGCTGGTTTCAAAATCGGTGGATTGGCCAAGTAGTTTTTGATCTTGTCAAATGTTGACTGACATTGGTCATTCCATGTGACTGGCTGATCTTTTTTAAGTAGCTTAAAAATGGGCTCGCAAATTGCTGTTAACTTGGCAATGAATTTGCTTACGAATTGTAGCTTCCCAAGAAACCCTCTGATTTCTTTCTCTATTTTTGGCATTGGCATTTCTCTAATTGCTTTTGCTTTATCCAGATCCACTCCGATTCCATTCTAACTGATGATGTATCCCAACATTTTGCTGAAAGTCACCCCAAATGCATACTTCTTGAGATTGAGCCTAAGATTATACTTTTTGACCCTTCTAAGGAATTTTTTGAGAGCAGCTGGGTGTCCTTCTTTTGTTTTTGACTTAACCATCATATCATTTATGTACACCTCTACCTCTTTGTGTATCATGTCATGGAACATAACTGTTGCCATTCTTTTGTAAGTTGTGTCTGCATTTTTCAGGCCGAAGGGCATTACCATATAGTAGTAGGTACCCCATTCTGTTATGAAGGACATCTTTGCTTTGTCAATGATGGCCATTAAAATCTGATTGTACCTGGACAATCCATCAATGAAGGAATACATTGCACAAGTGGAAGCATTGTCTATTAACACATTTATGTGGGGCAAAGGGAAGTCATCCTTCAGACATGCTTTGTTTAAGTCCCTGTAGTCAACATAAATTTTGAGCCTTCCGTCTTTCTTTGGTACTGATACAACATTCGCTAACCATTTTGGATGGTCCACTACCTCTAAGAACTTGGCTTTGATCTATTTCTTAATGTCTTCTTTTACCAATTGGGCCCATTCTAGTCTGAGTCTTCTTAGCTTCTGCTTTACTGGTTTACACCCCTCTTTGGTAGGAATGTAGTGTTAATCGATGTCCCTGTTGATGTCGGGCATGTCTTTATATGTCTAAGCAAAAAATTTTGAATATTTTATTAGTATTTTTTCAATTTCTCTCCTCTCTTCAAGGGTAATGTCTTTTGAAATATGCAAAATGCGTGGTTCATTTTATGTGCAAATGTTAAATGGTTTAGTGCATATGGAATGAATGTCAAATATACAAGTATTTTGATCAATGTAATGCACACTACCATTAGAAAAGACATCGAACAAGCAAAATTTAATTTCATTGCATTAACTTTAGAGTCCATTACATCATCAGTTTCAAGTAAGGAAAAAGTACAAAGATCATCTTCAATAGCAGTGTCTTCAAACAAAATGTCATTAATGCTTGATTCGAGGATAGCAGTAACTTCATTATAGTTGAGGGTCTTAGTCTTGGACTTTAATCGTAGATTCTTCATCAATTCATCAATATCAGCTTCAGTAATTGCTTCTGGTAACGACGGGTCCTTTCTTTTAGTAGAGTCAATAACATCCTTAAAGATTTCAAACCCAGGTTTCTCGACCCCTTCTTTCTCCCATTTCTCAGTTTGTCCTTAATAAACTTTGATGAAGCCTTCAGGAATAAAAGAGGTGGACTTCTTAGTTCTAGTGTCCTTCTCAGGATCATACCCTAGACTATGTCTACTAGTTTGTCCTTGGAAGTTAGGGAATTTTGTAACTCTAATGTACCTTCCACCCAATCCAATTTACGGCAGGTATTAAATCTTCTTCATTATCGTGGCAACCTTTGGGTCAACCCAGTCTTGATGAATTACAGAGATCTAGAAGCTTGGTGGTACTACATTTAAGCAAGCTATGATATTGTTGGTTTCAACTGAAATGGTGACAACTTTTTCTTTGAGTGGGAATTTGATTTTCTGGTGTACTATAAAGGTATGCCTCCTAGTGGGTGGAACTAGGGTCTTCCCAGTAGTAGGGCAAAAGTTGAAGGAATGTCCAAGACGGTGAATTCTGTCACTGATTCAATAACTCCCACAGTGACTACTGCTTTAAGAGTCCCAATGACTAGCTTTTTAGAATCATTATAAGCCCAAATGATTACATTAGATTCCTCTAGGTCTTCAACATTCATCCTAAATTTTTGCAGTAACCTCAGAGGGCAAACATTGACAGTAGACCTATTATCCACTATAACACATGAAGTCCTTTTAGACTTGACTATTACTTGGATAAACAGGGGACGATTGTGAACTCTTCCTTCAGGGGCTAAATCTTCATCTAAGAAGGTGATTGCATTAGAAGGAGCCTTCATTAGAGAAGCTATCAATTTGTAGGGTTCGATATCAGTAGCGATTTTTGCATTATCAAATGCTTTGACTAAGGCATCCCTGTGTTTTTTAGAGGCCATGAGTAGATCTCAGATACTGGCTTGTGCCTGAGTTTTCTTAAGCTACTTAAGGACTATATCATCTTCTTCTGGAGCTACATCACTCGACATTTCTTTCCCCTTTTAAATATCTTTTTCCTTCTGAGGAGGTTGGTAGACCCTTCCACTATGGGTAATATGGTTGATTGAAAGCTTTATCTGCTTTTTGCTACTTAGCTATGATATTTCTTAACTGGCTGCTTCTGTGCTATTACCCTTGTTCCAGATAATGATTTCGAAGTCATCATGTTCCTGGACATCCATGCTTTCTTTAGCATCCTCATCAGAATCATACCATATGTCAACTCCTATCACTTGTAGGTTTGGAGGCTGGATAATCCCAATCATTCCATCTTCTTTGCCAAACTCTTCTCCTAATCTTGAGGGTACTATATCCTTTAAAAGTACATGAGCTGTTGGAGGTGCACTGTACTTGACTTTATAGTTGAATATTCTAGATGGCTGACCTAGTAGATCCCATACTTCATGTTTATTTTGCTCAACTTTGAGGCTTTCGTCTATTTCATATGGATAAGAGCAGTTAATCACTTCACCATTCATTGAAAGGGCTACATCTCTAGCTCACCTTTGCATCATCAAGTAAGGAGATAATGCTCGGGGCATTGAAATATATTCAAATGTGGTAGGGTCTTGTTCATCTTCATTAGAGTCATAGCATTCAAGAATCAAGTTGAAGAGTTCAACTTCTGAAATCATTAAGAATTCTTTTTCTATTCTGGCTTTCAGTTCCTCAGGGGTTTCTTGAATGGCTTGGGTTGATTGTTCAATAAGGATTTTAGGTAGGCCGGATGATATTGGGTTAATTGTTAGTGGAGGCATGGTTCGATAATTTGGAAGAGGGTAGGTTTTGACATTTGGTCATTTTTCAGGATGATCAATCTTTATTGAATTTATAAGGTCTTAGATTGCATTTTTAAGAGTTCTGCAAGTGTCAGTGGTATGGCCAGGCATCTAGTGAAAATGACATAATAAGTTTTGATTGATTTTTGGAGGTAAAGGATTTGGTAGTGGTTTTAGTTCTCGAGGCTGCAGGAGGTTTCTTTGCTAAAGCCTTTGGAAGACTTTATACAGTGGAAGGTTAAAGTTTGAGTACTTTCTAGGTGGTTTAATGATGACATTGACAGATGGTGAGCTGAAAGTATCTGATTGAAGTTTTTTTATTTCAGCAGTTCATGTGAAAGTGTTTTGGCTTTGGGTATTAGGTTGAGTGTTTCGACGGAAAGTGTTTCAGGGTTGTTAGGATTCTTCATCTTCAATTCTAATTCCAGCTTGATGAAGTGCTTGAAAATTAGGGTAATGAGCAAAGATCATTTATCTTTTGAAATGGGGAAGTAAATCCTTGATTATCATCTCTATCTGCTCATCTTTAAGAGGATGGTTTCTCATTTTGACTGCTTTAGCTCACCACCTTACAACATAGTTAGAAAAAGATTCACCAGGTTTTTGTTTTGTAGTTTCTAGATCTCTACGGGTTATATCCAACTAAGTGTTGTATTCATACTGCTTGATAAATTTTTGGGTTAACAGTAGCCAATCATTCTTAATCTCATCTTCAAGATCAAAGAGCAAGGCTCTCGGTCCCTCTTCTAGTGATGTGAAAAAGAATTAAACAATTTGTGACTCTGTCAGCTTAGTAGTGGCCATAAAGGTAGCATATTGCCTAAGGTTGACCCTTAGATCCCTAGTTCCATCAAACTTAGCAAAGTTTTACAATTTGAAGTCATCTAGAAGTGGTTCATCTTTGAATATTGCTAAATCAGTAAAGATTATAGATTCCCGAGGCCCCTTATCCTTGAAGGCAAATTCTAATTGAGCCATCTTGTTGGCTAGCAGTTTGACCTCCCCTGCTGATTGAAGCTTGGTCATGTCAGCAATTTTGGTACCCCGCAGTTGTGGTGTCTTGAAAGCACGATACTATTCATCATCATAATCATCAACTTGCATGAGAGTATAAAGAACACCCTTTCCTCTATCTGCTTAAGGGTGATAGATGTAGAGGCCTCATTTAATATAGTAGCAGAATGATTTCCCTCTCAGGAGTTTCTGGTTTGAACTTTAGTGGCTTTGATTTGGGCTTGGAGGATTTTTTCTATGGTGCCATCAGTAAGCAACTTTTGAATTCCCTCTTTCAGATTATCCTCAAAATGTTGACATGAAGTGTCTTCTAAATCACCCATGTTAAGACCTTATTTAATGCATAGGAGTGAGATAGAATAAAAGATGGATGAATAATGCATTCATGGAATGTGCCTATAAAAGAATACAATTAGTATGTATGCATGATGTGGTCATACATAATCTTATTATAATAGATACAGATAGCTGCAAAAAATGTAGTTAGTATATGTTGTCTATATGTATGTCATGTATACATGATTGTGTAAGAGATTGTTAGCTTTTCCTGCACAAGGAACAAATCATTCACAAATAAGTTCTCGCTTCTAACCTTATCGCTCCACGTTGTTATTCAGTCTCTTTCATAGGTGGGTTTCGACCCAATAGTCAGCATGGGACTATGATTTCGCTCTCAGACTAGGCTGTTTCAATTTATATTGATTACAACCAAAAGGTAAACTAAGGAACAATGATTAGATGCACTCGAGGTAGTCACACAATGTCAATGTGGGGACCAGTTGTTAGGTCACAAATGGTGTCTATAGTCCATAGCGCCCACGTGCGAAAGGGCTATAATCAATAGAAGGGATCCAAATTTCAGGTCCCTACATCAATATTTGATATGTTTACCAAGAGGCATTAAAGCATCATTTGATAGTTCACAATTTGATTCTTTCAATAAAAATGTCTGCAATCTAGTTGAATTCCTAACCCATCTATTTAATCTGATAAGGACAAATGGACGACGCTTGTAGGTTCCATCATCGAAAGATGTCACTATTTGCCAATTCTCACAGGCTATTTATACTGAGGTGGATGATTTTTATCATTCCTTGCACATCAGGATTATGAAGGGTAAACAAGGATCACATAGTGTAAGTGTGAGCATTCTATGAGAATGGACGTAATGACATCAATTGGTGATGGAAACTAAAAGCGTCATAACACTTATGAATGCCAAGCCAAACGGATAGCATCAAGACTAGCATGCAATGCTTGGTGGGATCCTATTGGAGATTTCTATTAGTTTATTTACATGAGCTGAGTTGAGGGTATAAGGCTAAGGGCTCCTTTAGTGAGAATACCACCCCATGACTAGGGTTACGGGCTCCGGTTAGTGAGTCTAGCATTCTTTTGATAATTTGGGTCACCCCCCTTAAGGACTTGGGTTACAAACTCTAGTCAGATGATTTCAGAGAAACTACGAATAAAGGCTAAAGGTGAAAAATCCGAATCAGTTGTGTGGAATCATAGTGGATCACTTTCCGTCATTATCGGCTGATATGGACCAAGAGTGCATGTGTGATTGTGTAGTGCAAATGCAGTGGTGAAGGGCTCTATATGATGGAGTATTATATAATAAGAAATATTCATTTTTGAATTGATCTCTTTAACCAGAGATTCTGGGTTCAATCCCTAATGGAGTTGCCACTGTGAGCAACATGATTTATTTTTTACTATTTTTGAGATAGCTTTGCCAAATGGGACATTCGTTCCATTTACAGGACAAGGATAATGGTTGGTTTCAGGGGGATGCGAGACGCTTTGTGTTTGTGGAGTCACTACCTGATTTTTAGAAAATTAGGAAAAGATGAAAGGGACGACATCGAGTCACTCAACGAGTATCATCCCCAATAGAGATTCTAAGTTTGGGAGATCACATCTACTTTTTGACTATTTCTAAGCATAATACTCGATACATGGCTACCGAAGCACCCTGGATTCGTTAATGACAGTTGATATATGCACATTCACACAAGCACATAGATAATAACGAAAAGTAAAGGAAAGTAAGTATGATTAATTACAGGGCTTTCCTAGTAAATACATTCGAAAAAGGGTACAAAAATATAAATCTAATCTTAATATGCCTGCAAAACAAAGGTTAGCACGACTATGTGCGATTCCATCCATTCATCCACTCAGATAACAAGTAAGCAAGGAATACTCACTTAATCAAAAGAGCAAATATAGGCAAAATTATATGCATTTGCAAGAATTATTATGAAATATTTCTAAATAGTAGAGAAGTAATGAAAGATGTATGATTGCATCATTTGACCGAGAAATGGAGGCTCTAGCTCTAAAATGTGAAGTTTCACATTATTGAATGCATTTTGATACAAAGATGACAATTTATTATAAGCAAAAATAAAGCAGAGATTATTCATGCAAATTGCTAGTTTCACCACACAATCACAATAATTTCTCAATTGCTGGCGGCAATAAAAGTAAAATGCAAACAGTGAAATAAATGTGCAAAAATGATTGTTTAGTCTTTAGATTCTACTGAGCTTTTTTTTTGAGTTTTTTGAAGCTTTAACTTCATGGGATTTTCAAGCTGTCCTCGTCGAGAGGTTGAAAATGAAGTGTAGAATGTAAATTCATATACATTTGAAGCGTCCTTTGATAAAGATGTAGGTGGGTTTGGTTCAAGTTGGTCTAAAAATCCAATGAAAAATGTAGCAGGTGAGCTAAAAGTGTGTGAATTAGGACTCCTGAGTCTTCAGTTCAATAATGTTTCAATGCGTGCATCTGCTTTTTTGGCTGTGGCCCCCTATTAAATGGGAGATATAGACCCCTATTTATAGGGAAAAGTAGGAAAAATACGTGTCCCAAGGTATGTGTGTGTGTGGTTTTATGCGTGTGCACGCGTATCAGGGTGCATGATATTGGGTGTTCACGCGCAGTTAACGCATTCACGCATTGATTTTGGGGCACATGTGTGCTATTCTAAGGTTGCTTTTAAGGGTTTTTGGACCTCCCGAATGTGTTTCCGATGTCTGTTTTGTCAAAATCGGCTTTCATTTTCACACATGAGCAAAGTGCTTTCGGTTGTGATCATGCGCTATAATTTTGCTCACCTGCCACTTCTCGGGATTACACGCACTATTCTGGAGTCACTGCTGGAGGTTTTTAGGGATTTTGGACATTTTTTAGACACCCATTTCATTAAAAATCAACTTCCAATTTTCACGAAATTGAACTTCAATTTTACGAGATGAACACTGGTCTTATGAGTTGCATGTTTTAAGTGACGGTTGCCCGAAATGAACTACTTATCATTCCAATAATTCATAATTCATAAAATCAGGGTGCGACTTAATGATTCGGTAGCCAATTTTGCTCTCTAGAGGCTCGGTTCAGGTTTTCCAAACTCATGGCATGCTTCAGAGGCGGTACGAATGAACAGACACTTGTCATATTTGGAGGAATATTTTCATCATCAGACCTTTTTAGGGACAGTCAAAACTCAATGTTTGACAAATAGGTTCCTCATGAGACATATATGTGCATTTGACATGCATAAGGCATAGTTAAAATTGTCATTTAATACATTCACATTATTCTTTAGGGCACTAAAAGAAGGTGGCCCACTTAGGATTCACCAATCACCAAGGAGAGAGGAAGCGAGCCAACCTACACTTAGTTGAGGCTTTTTATCATCCAATGGAAGATCCATTAGTTGAAGGAGGTAGATCTCCTGCACATTTACAAGCACCCCCACCTGCTCCGCGTGAACAAGTAAGGCAAATACCAATTGAAAAAAGGAATGTAAAGTTAAGGAAATGTCCAGGAAAGAATATATGATAAATTAAGAAAATAGGGTGTAGTTAATTTCAATGGTAGTACTGATTCGATAGAGGCAGAGACATGGTTAAAGAGAACACAAAGCGTTTTCAACTTAATTAAGTGCACTCCAGAAGAGAAATTTGATTATGCAGTGTCACTTTTGCAGGGGGATGCATATGATTTGTAGAAGACTATTCTAGGAAGTGATACACAACCACAAGTGCTCATATGGGATGATTTCCTTTAGAAATTTGAGATAATTACATGCTAGAGATATACAAGGATGAGAAGAGAAATAAGTTCCTAAACTTGAAGTAAGGCACAATGTCTATAACAGAATATGAGGTAAAATTCAATCAATTATCGCATTATGCATCCTTTATGATAGCTACAGAAAGGGATAAGTGTTGAAAATTTAAAGAAGGGTTAAACTATGAAATTTGAAGCAAGATCACATCTAGTGACTTGGAAAGATTTAGTAAATTGAAGACTGTGACAATACGGGCTGAAAGATTAGAGAAGGAAAGGTTAGAGTAGAAAAACTGAAAAAAGAGGATTTCAAGAAGTAGTTGGGGACTCTAGCAATATGTTTAGAAAGAATAAGAGTTTCATAACTTAGCCAGGAACAAGAGGTAGCTATTCTAATTTTAGAGGTAGAGGCGCTGCTTATTCCAGTAATTTTAGAAGGAGTGTTCAATAGAAAAGCTCATGTGTGCATTGTGGAAAACAACATAGCAGGGAATGCTAAAAACTAACTAGAGGATGCTACTTTCATGGATCTCTGGATCACATATTTTGTAATTGTCTTGAACGGGCTAGAGTGACAGAAAGTTGAAGAGGCAGGGAAACTTCTAAGCCAAGTGTTGGATCCTCTCTGACTAGAGGAAGAGGTAGGGGTAGAGTAGCTATGGTTAGTGGTAGTGCTACACAAGTAGAGGGTCAAAGTTTACGACCTCAACCTCAAGTGAGAATTTTTGCAATGACAAGACAGGAAGCTGTTGCAGCCCCTGAAGTTATTACTAGTACAATACTCATTTATGACTTACCTGTCTATGCATTGATCGATCCAGGATCTTCTTATTCATTCATATCATGTAGTTTATTATCACGATTGGGCAGTAAGCATGAACCTCTAGGTGTTGACCTTAGAGTAAGTACTCCCTTGGGCGATGTTATAGTTGCGAATGTAATATTTTATGAATGTTTGATTCGAATTAATGAATCTGCACTGAGCATAGACTTGGTTTTGCTATCAATTAATGAATTTCATGTTATATTGTGAATGGATTGGTTAACTAAGTATCAGGAAATTGTAAATTGTTACTCCAAGGAAATGGTGTTAGAGACTCTGGACTGTGCAAGAGTTGTGTTCCAAGGTGATAGGCTTCCTATGACTTTGTGTATGGTTTTTGCAATTAAAGCATTTAAAATGATCAAGAGTGGTTGTGAGGCATACATGGCACATGTTGTAAACACTAGAAGCATGAACAAACAACTTGATAATATACCTATAGCAAGGGAATTTCCAAATGTGTTTCCAGATGAATTGCCAAGGATGCCAGTAGACAGAGAAGTAGAGTTTAATATCGAGCTCATGTCAGGTACTGCTTCAATTTCTATACCACCATATAGAATGACACAAGTTGAATTGAAGGAATTAAAAACTCAGTTACAAGAGTTTTTAGAGAAGGGTTTTATTAAACCAAGTGTATCTCCATGGGGTACACTAGTTCTATTTATCAAAAAGAAAGATGGCATAATATGGTTATGTATTAACTATCAGAGGTTGAATCAAATTACTATGAATAATAAATATACTCTACCTAGAATTGATGATTTATTTGATTAGTTACAGGGAGCATAAGTTTTCTCTAAGATTGCTATAAAGTTGGGGTAGTATCAGCTTAAAGTGCCAGAACTAGATGTACTAAAGACAACTTTTAAAACTAGATATAGACACTATAAGTTTCTGGTGATGCCATTTGGATTGACAAATGCTCCAGTTACATTCATGGCATTGATGAACAAGGTATTTCAACCTTTCTTAGATAAGTTTATCATTGTATTTATAGATGATATTCTAATCTATTCTAAAAGTAAAGAAGAACATGAGGAGCACTTGAGGAGTACTTTGCAGACCCTGAAGGACAAGCAATTGTATGCTAAATTAAGCAAATGCGAGTTCTGGTTGAACTATGTGGTATTTCTAGGGCATGTGATTTTTTCCGTGGAATTAAGGTTGACCCCAAAAAGATAGAAGCAATAGTGAACTGGGAGGTACTAAAGAATGCATCTGAGGTTTGAAGTTTCTTAAGACTAGCTAGTTACTACCATTAATTTATTGAGGGATTTGCATTGATAGCTGCTCCCTTGACTAAGTTACTGTGAAAGAATGAAACATTTCGATGGATAAAAGCTTGTCAAAAAAGTTTTGATGAATTGAAATAGAGATTGACATCAGCTCTAGTTTACAATTCCCTCATATAAATGTGGATTTGTTGTGTATAGTGATGCCTCCCATTAAGGTTTGGGATGTGTGTTGATGTAAAATGGTAAGGTAATTGCATATGCTTCAAGGAAATTAAAGCCTTATGAAATGAACTACCCAGTGCATGATTTAGAATTAGTAATCATAGTGTTTGCATTAAAAATATATGGAGACATTATCTTTATGGAGAGACATTCTAGATATACACTGATCATAAAAGCTTGAGGTACTGAATGAGTCAGAAAGAGCTGAACATGAGATAGAGGAGGTGGTTAGAACAATTGAAAGACTATGATTGTACTATTGAGTATCACCCGGGAAAGGCTAATGTATGGCGGACGCATTGAGTAGGAAATCAAGTAGCAGTACTGCAGATACACATGTATTTTCTTTAACTTCTTTAGTTTAAATGTGAGCCATAAATGTAAAGTTAGATGTGCAAAATGATGGTGCTTTAATTGCAACATTCCAAGTGAGGTCCATGTTTTATAATAGAATAAAGAAGGCTCAAAACAAAGATCCAATGTTACATGAGAAGATTGAAGTAGTGAAACAAGGAAAAGATAAAGGGTTTGAGATTCACAATGATGTGTTATTGATAGGGTCTCGAGTTTATGTACCCAATGTTAACAATATTTGTAAAGATATTTTAGAAGAAGCTCACTGTGCTCTATATGCTATTCATCCAGGAATGACAAAGATGTATAACACACTTCGAGTTCATTTTTGGTGGCCTAAGATGACAAAATGCATAGCTGAATTTTTTTTGAAATGCTTAACATGTTAACAAATTAAGATGGAGCATCAAGCACCAGTGGGAAAACTCCAACCATTAGAAATTCCAGAATGGAAATAGGAAAGGATAACTATAGATTTCGTGTATGGACTGCTGAGAACTTTAAGACAGAATGATGTTGTATAGGTGATTATTGACCGTATAACTAAGTTAACTCATTTGTTACTAATTAGATGGGGAAATTCACTAGAAAACTTGGCTAAGAGGTATGTGAATGAAATTGTTAGATTGCATGGTGTGTCGGTATCAATTATATCTGATAGAGATCCTTGGTTCACTTCACAATTTTAGGGAAGTTTGCAATGTGCTTTGGGAACTTGATTACACTTTAGTACTACATTTTATCCTTAAACTGATGGACAATCTAAAAGAACCATCCAAACACTTAAAGATATGCCCATAGCTTATGTCTTAGAATTTAAAGGTGCGTGGGATGGCTACATTACTTTGATAGAATTTGCTTATAATAATCATTATCACAGTAGTATACAAATGGCTCCGTACAAAGCTTTATATAGAAGAAAGTGTAGAATTACTATCTATTGGGACGAAGAGGGAATGAGGATATTGGAAGGACATGAGTTAGTACAAGACACAGTGGAAAAAGTTAATATAATTAAAGGCAGACTCAAAGTAGCACAAGACAGATAGAAGAGATATGCAGATCAACATAGAAGGTAGATGAAGTAGGAGGAAAAGTATTTCTATGGGTTTCTCCCTGGAAAGGTGTAATACAATTTGGGAAAAAGGGGAAACTCAGTCCTTGTTATATAGTATGAGATACTTGAGCAGATCTGTCAATTAGCATACAAGTTAGTGTTACCTTCGGATTTGTCCCAGATTCATAATGTGTTTCATGTGAGTATGTTAAGAAAATATAGGTCAGACCCAACATATGTACTTCGGGATCAAGAGATTGAAATTGCAGATGATTTAAGTTATGTAGAGGAACCGATAAAGATTATTGGTTTTAAGACCAAGCAGCTTAGAAATCGGGAAATACCCTTAGTAAAGGTGAAATCACGCGCAAGAGGAAGCCACTTAAGAGACGGAAGAGCATATGAGACAACAATACCCTTACTTATTCACATGTATTGAATTTCAGGGACAAAATTCTTTTAGAAGGGGAGAATTGTAATATCCTCATCCTCACTATACATGTATAAGACGTAGGCACATGCATATTAGTGTGTATCAGTGACATTATTCACTATTAAATGTGTGAATTGCATATTCAGGATTTGTTTTGAGGTTGATTTGAGTAGAATTCATAAAATTTATAAAATTATAGGATTTTATAATGTGTAGAGGATAAATATTGGGCAATTTAGGACACAATTAATATGAGAAGGAGTGTGTAGAAAATTAAAAGAACTGAAGTGACAAAATATTAGATTTAATAAGTAGAAATTATTATAGAAGGAACTTGCTAGAGAAGTGTAAGTGGAAGTAAGAGGGAAGGACACCTTACAAGGAAAAAAAAAGTCATTTACGTCAAAGAATAAAAGAAGAGCAAAGAAGACTCCTTCAACTTCTAATCTCTATAAAAAAATAGAAGAGAGAATAGGAGGAGACAAAGTGTGATTTAGGGATATATTTTTAGGGAAAGAAAAGGGAGCTTAGGTAAAGGGATTAGAAGAGCAAGGTAGGACACCAAACCGAAACAATAATTTGAGATTCTAGGAGAATTAAGGTAAGTAGAAACAACTTCTGATTTTATGTTCTCCATCTTCACCTCTTCTTATTAGCATAAATAATATGATAAATGGAAGGGAAGGTAGACTTGTTGTTATGCATGGAAATTTAAGTTAAGATTAGCAAACCACAACATTTGTATTCTATTTTAGGGTAGATTGTTACACTGCCAATTTCGTGGACTTAGAGGTTAAATTAGGAAGAGCACAAACCATAAAACTTGTAGATTAAGGTCTTAAATTGTCACCTGTGGAAGGATTTTATATCTAAAACAAAGATGAATGCGCTGTGGTAGAATTAGTGGGACTGGTCTAGGTATGATACTATTTGGCAGCCTGTAATTGTTGGTAAGATTTTAGGACCTTAGAAGCTGAATTAGATAAAGTGTAAAACATGAAAAATGATCTCTAATATGTGTAGTAAGTGCCTTAAAAACATTTTTTCAATAGGATAAGAATTGAAATAGTTATATAAAAAATAATGGGGCTGACTCTATTTACACCACTGCAAATTTTAGTATAAATTTAAAAGTTCACCATGATTTGTGGAATGATTATTTGCAGTTGAATTTTGGATATAGTTGAGTATCATGTATCTAAAAAAGCCATTAAAACTAATAGAAAAGTGTTTTTGTTAAAAAACTAGTACGATACCATTTTTTAAAAACTTAAAAGAATGTGCTAAAATTGTTAAAAGAATAAAAGTTTTGGATTTTTTAGGTAACTAGTCCATGATGAGTCAGCAAATTTTTTTTGGTTTTTAAATATTTAATTCCATGTCAAATAGCTTTGGTGCCACGTCAACTAAAAAAGCCACCGGAAAGTGTTTTTGTTAAAAAATAATAGTACGATACTTTTTTTTTAAAAAAAAACTTAAAAGAATGTGCTAAAATTGTTAAAAGTGTAAAAGTTCAAGATTTTTTTAGGTGATTAGGCCTAAAAAAATTACAACTAAACAAAACATATAAAAAATAAAAAAGTATTTCAAAGATCAATGCATGCTAGCCCAAATTATATAACATATTTTAATTATATAACTCATAAGAGTTTTAATAAATAATTAAAATTTTAGATATGCTAGAAAAATATTTTGAAATATAAATATATATATATATATATATGTATGTATGTATATATATATTAGTTTGATTATATTTTTCCAATAATAAATACTTACTCAAATTATCATAGTCAGATACCATTTTAAGTTTTATATACTGTTTTGAGTTCCAAACATTATTTTGAGTTTCAAATACGAATACTATTTAGATAATATACTATTTTTAATTGTATCATATATGAATAATATCCATAAAATATATTGTATTTATGAGTTTGAGACATCATTTTTAATTTTTAGATACTGTTTTGAGTTTGCGATACTATTTGGAGTTTCATATATTGTTTTAAGTTTCCGATACTGTTTTGAGTTTTCGATATGAATAATATTAAGAAAATATACTATTTTGATGGTATCATATACAAATAATATTAAAAAAATATACTGTATTTATAAGTTTTAAGATACTGTTTTTCATTTTTAGTTATTGTTTTAAGTTTAAATACTGTTTTAAGTTTCAAATACTGTTTTAGGCTTTAGATACTTATAATATTCAGATAACATAATATTTTGAGTTTCATATGCTTAAAATTTGTAATAAAAAAATTAATAAAATTTTAATTTATTTTGTATTCACCAAATATTTTAAGAAATGAAAATTATAAACTACATAATAAAACTAATTTTTTTAATTTTTGTAAATTATGAGTATGAGATATTGTTTTTAATTTTAATATTCAAAAAATATATTTTTTTTTTATCATATACGAATAATATTCAAATAATATATTGTTTGTAAGTATCATTCTTATTATTTCATAAGCTTGTTGTGTAATAAAAATTGGTAATAAAAAATTGATAAAATTTTAATTTATTTTGTATTCACAAAAAATAAAAAAAATTAAAATTATAAACTACATAATAAAACTAATATTTTTAATTTTTGTAAATTATGAGTTTGAGATACTGTTTTTAATTTTCAGATACTGTTTTGAGTTTCATATTCTTATAATATTCTGATACTATACTACTATTATTTTATGATATATGAATAATATTTAGAAAATATATTGTTTTAAGTATCATTCTTAATATTTCTTAATAAATAATAAAATTAACTATTATTTTGACCAATGATTTTTTCCTATATCTCCTAACAGTCATTTTAGTGAAAAGTTTTATTAATTTTGAGTACATTCAGAAAAATAAAGAATAATAGTAAGAACGATACTTAAAAATGAATTATATAATTAAAAATCAGCGAAATAAAAATGTGACTTTTCGAAAAAAACAAAAATACAATTAAATGGCCACATAAGGAAACGTAAATTGATTAATTCTTTATTGGGTCTGTGAACAACCACTAAAAAAAACTGTAAAATAGTGACGAAAAATAATGATAGAAATTTCTGTCACTAAATTCTGACATCTTATTGACGGATTACTAACGGAACTTTCAATTAGCGACGAAAATTAGTGATGGAAAAATATTCCATCAGAAAAATGAAATAGGTGAAATTAGGAAAAAAAATGACAATTTTTGTGACAACTTTAGTGATGAACAAATAATCCATCACAAAAATTTGGTGGGAATATATTAGTGATGGTTTTGTAATAAAATTTTGCGACGAATAAATTTTCCGTCACTAAATTTCTAAAAAAAATAATTATGATAAATCTAAAAATTTTCTGATGGATGCCTTTTCGTCACAAATTAGTGATGAACGAAGTTGTCCGTCACTATTTAGCGACAGATTCGACCTTCCGTCACAAAATATTGACAGATTCTTGGATCCGTCACAAAATAGTGACGGATTCTGACATATGTCACTAAATTTAGTGACGGAATGTAGAATCCGTCACTAAATTGTGACGAATTTTTTACTACATAATTGGTTAATATATATATATATATATATACACACACACACACACACACGTACCATTTGTATATCAAAAAATAAAATAAGAAAAATAATTTTATAACTTTAAAATTAACAGTGCTAAACTTTGTAGTTTTTGTGGGTTTAAGGTTTGTGTACATATAAATGTCATTTGTATATATAATATAAGATGAAAAAATAATTTACTTATTTAATTTTTGTAGTTGTAAATGATTTTTTTAAAACTTAGAAATTAAGTATCAAACCGCATAGTTTTGAATTAACATTAGAGAATTTTGGTTGGATTAGGATTAATATATA
>CATIWM010137210.1:0-13153 GCA_949671775.1 Mallotus repandus
AAAATTAAACCCAATAGCAAAAACAAAATTATTATTGAATAACACACTGAATTAAAATAAAATACACAATAATAAAATTATAAACATCAATATTTATAATAAAAATTCACATAAAATATATATATAATTATGAGTTATCAAGAGCTGATGCTGAAAAAAAGCTACAAGAGGTAAAAATTGAAGATGTGCAAGCTAAAATTCAAGAGAATAAGTTTGAAGAGCCAAAGGAAAAACAAGTGGAGGAGCCAACCATTGTTGATACTTTAAATTATGCTTCAAGGCTACCTTTTCCTTTTAGGCAAAGGAAGATGAATGATGATGAGCAAAGGTTTGCTAAATTCATTGAAAACTTCAAGAAGTTATAGTTAAAGATGCCTCTCTCGGAAGCTCTAAATGAAATGCCAAAGTATAGAAAGTTTCTTAAAGACGTTATCACTAATAAGCAGAAATGGAATGACAATGAGATGGTTCCTCTAACAGAGACTTGTAGCTCTATCATTTCAAGAAAAACCTAATAAAGCTTAAAGATCCAGGGAGTTTCACAATTCCTTATACTTTTGATTCTAAAGAATTTCCTAAATGCTTCTGTGATTTAGGAGCTAGCATTAATCTTATGCCTCTCTCTCTTTTCAGGGAAATGAATCTTGGAGATGTGATTAACACCAACACTACTCTTAAACTAGTTGATCACTCAATTAAAAAGCCATATGGAGTAGTTGAAGATGTTCTTGTGAGAGTGGACAATTTTGTATTTCTAGTGGATTTCCTTATCTTGGACTATGAGTAAGACAAACACTGCCCATTGATCCTAGGAAGACCATTTCTCAACATTGGAAGGGCTTTAATAGATGTGTATGAAGGGAAGATCACTCTAAGTGTTGGAGAGGAGTAAGTAGAATTCATCATGTCCATGTTAATGCAGCAGCCTTTATGGGAAGAGGAATCATGTATGAGAGTGGAGGTGGTTGATGATTATGTAAGAGAAGTGCAAGAGAAGATGGAACTAGAAAAATATGTTGAAGATGAGCAACTTGAAGAAGAGGAAGGGGATCATACCTCTAAACCTGAACTTTTGATTCGAAGTGATTCACCAACACCTCCATCTATAGAAAAAAGTACCTCAACTTGAGCTTAAGCCTCTACCAAGCCATTTAAGCTATGCTTTCCTAGGAGAAGGAAATACACTTCCTATTATCATTTCTAATAAGCTTACTAAGGCACAAGAGGATCAGGTTTGTAAATTGGTTAGAAAGAGATAGAAGGCAATGGGATGGTAAATTTTTGATATCAAAGGAATTAGCCTCTTTTGTGATGCACCGCATAAGGTTGTAAGAGGGGTATAAAGCTACAATAGAAAGGCAAAGGAGGCTCAACCAAAATATGCAAGAAGTTGTAAAAAAGGAGATAGTTAAGTTGCTAAATGTTGGAATAATCTACCCTATCTTCGATAATGAATGGGTTAGCGCAATGTGTCCCGAAGAAGGGGGGATGACGGTTGTTGAAAATGAGGAAGGTTAGATTATCTTTAAAAGAGTAGTGAGTGGTTGGAGGGTCTCTATTGGCTATTAAAAGCTCAATAACGCCACCCGAAAGGATCATTTCCCTCTTCTTTTTATAGATCAGATGCTTGAAAGGATAGTTGGACACGAATACTACTACTTTCTAGATGGGTACTCTAGCTATAACCAAATCTGTATCGCTTCTGAAGATCAAGAGAATATGTATCCCTCTTCTTTACTTAGAGATTCATTTTAGTCATGTTTATCAAATTTTGATAAAGTGTTGAAGAGGTGTAACGATACTAATTTAGTCTTGAATAAGAAGAAATGCCACTTTATGGTCGATGCAGGCATTGTTTTGGGTCATAAAATTTCTCATGCTAGTATAGAGGTGGATAAAGCTAGAATTGAAGTTATTGAAAAGCTATCTCCACCAACTTCAGTCAAAGGAATTTAAGGATTCTTAGGGCATGCCAGATTCTATTATAGATTCATAAAGGACTTCTCTCAAATTGCTAAACCTTTAACCCATCTCTTAATTAAGGATGTGCCTTTTCACTTTGATGAATCTTGTTTAATTACTTTTTATAGGTTGAAGAAGGCTTTAACTTCAGTAAGTTGATATGTGATGCCAGCGATGTTGCAATGGGATCTATTCTTGAACAAATTAAAGATAAAAAACACCATATTATCTATTATGCTAGTCAGACCCTTTCAGATGCACAATTAACTTATACAACCATTAAAAATAGTTGTTAGCTGTAGTGTTTGCCCTTGAAAAGTTTTAATCTTATGTGTTAGGATCAAAAATTATTGTTTACACTGACCATGCAGCTTTAAGATATCTATTTGCTAAAAAAATGCTAAATCGAGACTGATAGTGTGGGTTTTATTGCTGCAGGAATTCGATCTCCAAATTGAAGAAAAGAAGGGAAGTGAAAATGTGGTTGTTAACCACTTGTTGAAATTAGAATAGCATGATAAGCTATTGCTTGAAAAATGAGACATAAATGATCAATTCCCAAATGAATTTCTTTTTGTTGTTCAATATGTTAAGCCTCTATGGTATGTCGACATCGTGAACTACCTAGCTTATGGAGTACCACCACAAGAGCTGACATATAGGCAAAAGAAGAGATTCATTCTGAGGTTAATCACTATTGGTGGGATGATCCATTCCTCTATAAAGTGTGTGCAGATGGCTTAATGAGGAGATGTATGCCAAGTATGAAAATTACTTCCATTCTAACACATTGTCATAGCTCTCTTTATGGAGGCCATTACGGAGCAACTAGAACAGCTTGAAAGTGGATTTTATTGGCCCACAATGTCTTAAGATGCTAGAGAGTTTTTCCAAATATGTGACAATTGCCAAAGAATAGGTAATATTATAAGGCTTGAAGAGATGCCGCTCTCTAACATTCAAGAAGTGGAACTCTTTGATGTGTGGGGAGTGGATTTTATAGGCCCTTCCCCTCTTCTATTGGTAATTACTATATCCTTATTGGGGTGGATTATATTTTAAAATAGGTAGAAGCAATAGCTATACTAATTAATGACACCAGAGTAGTAGTTAAATTTCTTAAAAAGATTTTTATAAGGTTTGGTGTCCCTAGAGCATTGATTAGTGATGGAGGTTCGCATTTTTGCAATAAACAACTAGAAACACTTTGGAAAAGATATAGAGTTCATCATAGGATTGCAACACCTTATCATCCTCAAACCAATTGACAAGCAGAGGTTACTAACAAGGTTTTGAAGCAAATTTTGGAGAAAATAGTAGGAGGATGTAAAACTAGATGATGCTCTATGGGCTTATCGGATAGCCTTTAAAACACCAATAGGCATGTCTCCGTATCACTTAGTGTATGGGAAAGCCTGCCACCTACCAGTTGAGCTTGAGCATAAGGCATACTGGGCAACCAGAGCTTTAAATTTTGATAGGAATGCAGCTAGAAATAAAAGACTATTGCAACTCCATGAACTTGATGAACTTTGACACTTGGCTTATGAAAATGCCAAGATGTTCAAAGAAAGGACTAAACTTTGGCATGACAAAAAGATTATTCCTAAGTCTTTCAAGGAAGGTGATTTAGTCCTTTTGTTCAATTTGAGATTGCGCTTATTTCTAGACAAACTTAAGTCTAAATGAAGTGGACCTTTCAAGGTAGTACAAGTATTTGATTATAGAGCTCTTACATTGGAGAATGAAATAGGAGAGCAATTCAAAGTCAATGGGAAAAGATGTAAACCATATCAAGATGGGATGATAGTACAAGATGAGGATGCACTTCCTCTCCACCTCACAAACTAAAGATGTCCTCGTATAGTCAAACTATAGACTATAAATTTAGCATTCTTATAGTATAATTATTAAATTTTAGTTTCATGTTTGCATCATGTTCATTTTGTTCATCCTTGAATTAAGCTTTTAGTTAGTCATATTTATAATTTATTTTTTATTTAAGGAATTTGTGCTCTTCAGGTATAAGTGTGATAGAGGTTAAAGTGCATTTTGGGATGCAGGGCATAATCTACGATTGCTGTAATTACCGCGATCACTCAATCTCAAGCCCAGGTGAATTTTGCAAACACGTATTAATGGCAATCATGACTGTTCGTCATCCTATCTCACTTTACTTTCTGTCACAATTGCGCAGAATCACGATCGCTAATCCACTATCCTCCAAATTGACAGTCGTCTGTAGCAATCGTGTCTTTTTCGCAATTGATGTTTTCCATGTTGCCTACATTCTATAGCTATCGTGTGATATATGCGCTCACATCTACCATGAATCATTTTCTGCACTTAATTCGTAATCGCGTATTAGGTCGCACTCGTAAATATTTAAAATCTAAACTTTTGTCATGATCGCATCCTTTCCGCGATTGCGGATCCTTACTAGACTAAGAGGCGACATTAACTCCACCACTTTCCAATTTTAAAAACTCCTCCCTATTTTCTCTCCATTATCTATTTTCTTCTCTTTACCAATCAAACCCTAGCCGTCACATTCTTACATTCTCCCATTTTTCACCAACCCATCGATCACTACCATTGCTCGTCTCAAATCTACTCGACGTCAACCTTCACGGAAAGGCAAGGAGCTGATGATAGAGGAAGACCAACCCACAAAAGTAGTCTACCCTATTGCCATCGTAATCACCCCTTTGACAGCCATCGCTTCGTGTTGACTATTCTAGTCAGTATAATGCTCGGTTTCCTATCTTTTCACATGATGAAGGAGTAAGGTACGTCTCTCTCACTAACCAGAAAATCATTACATGCAAATAACTTGATGTGCCATTGTTGTAACGATTAGGTTTATGGGGGACTCTAGAAACTCTTTGTAACAAGCTAGGATAGGGAAAGTTTTTAACTTTGAATCACGACACCTGCGAAGAGTTAACACTTGAGTTTTTCACTACCTTGCAATCCAAGGACTCTTTCCTTACTTGTCATTTCTTTGGAAACCCATATAAGATTGATTATGATATTATGTATCAATTTTTTGGGTTTTTAAAGGAAGGATTGATAATGGGTCATTTTGATCTTGCTCAATTTTAGACTATCCTTTCTGAATCAACTCACTATCCAGTAAGTGGAGCTCTTCCAAATGGCATGATCAAAGACCATTATTATTTGATTTTGTACCGTTTCATGAGTTCCACCATTATTAGGAAGAATGGGACGAGCCGAGTCTCTAAATAAAAGTTGCTTCTCTTTTGGGGGTTGCACCACAAAACCCCGATTAACACCATTCATTTCATTTTTCAACAATTGCTACATGTGAGAACAAGTTCTAAAGTCAAAATTTCCATGGGTCATATAGTCATTGCACTTGCTTTATATTTTTGCACTTTTGATCCTACAAACACACGCATGACTATGATTCCATCCGGTTCGATTAACCTTGATTTTCTTTTCTGTGCTGAGGTGATTACCAAGGACTTAAAGCTCCGCTAACAATGAACACATACTTGTTTTAGAATAAGCCATTCTGAAAGGCCAGCCAGAGAATTCACCCCAATTCTAGAAGAACTCAAAGAAGATGTCCAAGATGAGCCAATGGAACACGATGCCCCGCAACAACCTGATGATGAATGGAAATAAAAGATAATGGCCAAATAGGAGAAAATAGAAAAAAAAAAAGCAATCAAAGAGATACAAGAAGTTGAGAAAGAAAGTGGAGGAATTCAATGGCATGCTTAAGGAGTTCCTTAACACAATCTTCCAACGAGCCCCATCATCGTCCTGACAAGCTCCATTACCTTCAGATTCTCCTCCCCAATGGGAGTAAATTTCTTTTCCCTAACTTTAGTTTTATTTTTCATGCATTTCATGTCTATATTTTTGCTTGTGAATTTTACATTCTGTTTTTCGGTTGTGCTTATGCATTGTATATTAAAATCTTTTGCATATAGGTACCCTTCACACATTGAGGACAATGAGCGATTCAAGTTGGGGGGGGGGGGATCGTTTTGCATCTTTTTCATTTTTAGTATACTTTATGTATATTTTAGGTTTACCATGCATTTCATTTTGCATTTTTGTAATTTGACCCAAATTTTTGTAAATTTTGATGCTCGATGCTTGAATTTTTGCACAATTATCTTTGCAATGAATTTGATATATGTTTTGTGGTTTTGTTGAGCCTATATGTTTAATCTCCTTTTAATGGTTACTTTAGTGTTCTTTTAAAACTTGGTTAACATTTTGAGTTGAAATTTTTATTCATTTAATCAACTTAATGCATGTTGTTGCTTGCTTGAGCATGAGTTTGAATTATTGTTTTGGGATTTAGTGTCTTGAATGAACTAAACTCCTCTTTAGGGTCATTTTTGGCTGTATGCAAAATGAATCGTAAAAACACTCTATTTCCTTTCATAAAAAAAAGAAAGAAAAGAATAAGTGTGCTAAGAACTTGAATTCTATATACTTCAATACTCTTTTACAAGAGTATGAGTATTCAAAGAACCCTCTCGAGGTGATAACGTTGAGTAGTTTGGGAAAGACGAGGAATTACAGAGAGAGGGAAGAAAAGGCACAAAATAAAAAGAAAATAAAAAGGTTAAGAGTTGATTTCCATATACCAAATTAGAACAACCTTGAATTGGAGTCTTTTTCATTCATGCATGCTTGTTCTAAGATTTTGATTCATTTTTGTGTGATTACAAGTAGACAACATGCTCTTCACTTGGTAATTTTAAATGTCAACTTGATTTGTTAACTTTGTTTTGAGTTGTGTAAACTAGCTATTAGGAGGAGATTATGATTTATGCTTAATGAAATTTGGAATATACACCTTGTTCATTGCTTTGATAATGTGTAGACAGTGGGGTTTAGCGCGCACCCAAGTTTATTGCAACTGCGATACTATTTGAGCTCAGGGCTCTAGGGAACACACTAACCACTGTCACAAAGACATAGCGTGGAGATGAGGAGTTGCCACCCAGGGTAATAACTGGGACAAATCGAAAGTGGTGGTGACTCGATTCTCTAATACAAGCTAGCACCACAACCAGGAGTTCTGGATACGGAATACCAACTTCTTTTAGTCTTGTGTTCATTTAGAATTATTTTATTAATTACTATCTTATTCCCTAATTACATGCAATTTCATTAAACCCTAATTTGAACATCCATCTAACCCTAAGGCAACCAATCCATGAAAAAGCACATAGCAAATGCATTCAAAGCATAATGTCCCTAAATCTAAACTACATTTGATTTTAGTTAAAGTTAACTAAATCTACATATTTTATTTACAAGTGAAATGGAACTAAAAATGGGCCTACATTTTGATAATTAGTGAGCCTAAATCTATTTATTTTAATTATAAAGAAAGTGGGCCTAAGTCTATTAAATTTTTTAAAAGAAAAAGAAATAAATTAGTGGGCTTAATTCTTATTAATTTTACTTAAATGAAATGATCCTAAGTCTCCAAATTATGAAGAAGGTTTTATTAATGGGATGAGCTAAGTCTAAGTTAATTTTATTTAACTAAAAAATGAGCCTAAAGTCTAAATTAATATAATGGGCCTAAATTAATTTTAAAATTAATTAAACCTAAATTTAATTTTAAAGGCCTATTCATTAAGTGAGTTAGATCTACAAGTGGGCTTGGGGCCCAAAACAAATAAAAAAAAAAAACAAGTTCAAATAAAAAAAATAATAAATCAAAAACAAACATTATATGATTTTTCTAACTCTAATTTTAATTACATACAACCTAAAATTAATTTAAAGCCAACATTAATTTTAATTGAATTTACCAAATGGGCCTAAATTACTAATTGATTTTAAGGTACAGAAAAGTAAAGATTTCACTATTTTCCCTCTACCGAGGCTATTACAATTCCTACATATAATAATAATAATTACATACCAAAATAAAAAATACACAACATAATGATCACGAAAACACATAAAAATAAAATAAACGTAAAACTACATTATTTTCAACAGGGATTAATCTATGGCATTCCATAGACCTTCATGGATGGTTATGCAATCTCCACATCTACCACCATATGGCTCATGTCGCTCCCGTCATAAGCATGAAAATAAAATCAACACAATTAGTATTTGATTAAAATGAAATCAATAAACGATAAAACAACAATAACAAAATAAAATGAAAAAAAATGATTGAGAATAAAATTAGATGACAAGTAGAAATAAACTAAAGATAGATCTATAAATAGAGGAATGAAATAAAATAAAATAAGAACTGAATATGGATACTGTATTGATTATCTCCTCAGAGATGTTTGAATCACCATTTAATAAATCTCCAGAATTGATTTTGGTGTTCCCTGGCTTTAATTATAGAAAGACCCCTGAAGAAAAAGAAAAATTTTCAATTCAGTCCATAAAAATGCAATCAAGCTTTGGGATCCGAAATTCAAATACTAAAGACCTATTTGCGACGAGTTTTCATCATCGGAGTCCTCTTTCGCATCCATATTCTAGTTATCCCGAAATTGGGTGCTTACATAGTGTGTATTTTTTAGTTTGCTTAAGGACAAACAAAGATTCAAGTGTGGGGGTATTCAAATTATGTATAGTTTTAGGACCTCAATTTGCATATATTTATACATCTACATAGCATTTAGAATAGAAAAGCATATAAAAATAGATATTTTTTATGTTTTCTTTATTTTTTGTTAAGGAAAAGAAGTTTGGAGGTGATTTGATAAAGAAAAGGAAGAAATGAGTAGAGCTACAACAGAACAACCCACTGTCACTATCGCGGCTGGATGCACGATCATGGATTTGCCCAGTTCTAGCCCCAGGTGATGTCAAGCCTTTCACGAGTACGGTTCATACGCTACTACAGGTTCCTACCTAGCTAAGCTTCTATCACGAGTGCAGTTTATGCGAGAGTGGGACTCCTTTCATGAGAGGGCCTTCTGTCACAAGCATGGCTTATGCGCGATCGCGAGCAACGCGTTTCTAGCATAGAACATGCTAAGGTGTACTTCTGGAGAGAAAATCCAAGGGAGGTGAAAGGACATGTTCTAAAAGGGCTAAAAAGGACAAAAGGCACGAATTACTTGGGGATTACACATCATTCCATTCTACACACTCTCTCTCATACTCAAAAAGCAAGAATACACTAAGAAGAGACGAAAAAGAAGAGAAAAACCATAGGAGAAAAAGAAGTTGAAGGAGAAGAGACCCATTTTGAAGATTCAATCTCCTTTGGATAAAAATTCTCAATCTTTTTCTTATTCTAATCTCTTGTGTGTATTTTGAATATTGAATTATGGATTTAATAGCCATGAGTGGCTGAGTTCTTTTATGTTATTGGAATTTTGGAAACCCATTTGATTTAAGTTCTTTTATGTTATTGGAATTTTGGAAACCCATTTGATTTAAGTTCATTTAATATATTAGTTCGTGTTTATAAATTGCATATTATGTTTGTTGAGCTCTGTTGTATAATGTATTGTGGCCAAATGCATCCCTTGTTTGAATCTATACATTGAGAAATGGTGGATTCAATAGACCCATAAATACTTGTTAGATCTATCAATGACTTGAGAAAACTTGTGTAGATCTAATTCTCTCTAAGTTTACTAAATGCCTTGCAAGTTAGATTTAATCTTATTGTATGTTGATAATGAGAATTAATTCATATTGTACTATTTAACTGATGCTTGTTTGTGAGATTGACATTGCTCGAGAGAGATTGTTAATTGGTTTATGAAAACTTGAGGTGTGTAATAAAACTTGAACTAATCCATCACTTGGCTTAATGATAATGTGGTGTACCATTTCCCCAATAACATGCTTTTACCAATAATTATTTTTTTATTATTTTGATTTGCAATAGCTTCATTCACATTCTTTAGTTCATTTATTAATTTGTTTATTTGCTTGCCTTAAGTGAATCACATTTGATCGCTCTAAACATACACAATTGAGATTAATAGGTGTTTAGTCCCAAATTCCTGTTAAAAATGATAATCTACTCACTATTATATTACTTGTCGACCCGTGCACTTACGGATCGCAACATACATCTCAAGAATTCAAGATATTATTTTGGCATATGAATTAGTTTATTTTCGTTTTTTATTTAAATTTTAGGTATTATTCTTTTTCATATTTAATTTTCTTTATTTGCTTATCATGATTAGAATCTTTCCGTATAGAATAATAGAATGGGTTAATTAATTAATTAATTGTGTTTAAATTTAATTGTTTCAATGTATTAGATTCTGTTTAGAGAAAACTTCAAAAAATGGTCCGGTTGACCAAGCTTTTTTTTTTTAATCCTACCATTTTTATCTTTTCAAAATTAATTTTTGCATTTTCTTTTAAAAATGGCTTTTTAGTCTGCCAATTTTTATCTTTTAAAAATTGCTTTTTGTACGTTTTCCGTATTTCTTTGTCGCAAGACAGAGCAAATGCCCGAAAATAAGCTCTTCCCGCCAAAATCCAATCTCCATTATTAACCCCACTGATCACCTTCCTCTCTCTATTATTGGATCCCAAATCATTCCCTTCAATCTCCTCTCGGCTGGTCATCCCTTCACAAGCTCTATGTTTGCTGCCCTGGCCTCCTCCACGCCGGCGTTTGCGATTGTTTGATGGCGAGTCGCGACCCATATCTGATTCTGATCACTCAAATCTATATTTCAGATCCATCTTCAATCAATTTCATAAATCAATGAAGAGAAAAACTTTCCAAATTAGCTCCTCCGACGATCCACCGTCATCGATTTGTTCTTCATGATCTTCATTTCTGAGAGTTTTCCTAGGCGTTCAGAGCTCTCGTAACCGATGGATCGCTTTTTCATCTCGAGAAACCCAAGGCAATTCCTTCTAATTTCTTGAATTTAATGAGCATCATTGGTTACAGTTTTAGTTTTGTGAAAAATTCTTGCTAACAGTTGTTGATGTTTTGATGCAACTGATACTGATAATCCTAAAACATCAGAATATGTTTTCTTTAAGAAATTGAAGGAGGATGTATCAGCAGCAGCATCAGTAGGTCATTGTAAAATTCATGGTTGTTCACTTCATCATGCTCGAAACCAACGCTCGAAGTTAAATTTTGTGGGTACACTAGCAAGTTTTATCTATTTGCTATATTCAATGTTTTTCAATTAGTAAAATGTTCCTGCAACTTTTGGTCATCCATTTTGGTCTCTTTTATGTGATTTTAAGATGTTTGGATTGATGCTAAGTGGCCAAATGGATAGAGAGATCTTTTCATGGTTTTCTATTAAGTTTATGCTTTTTTTTTTTTTTTTTTTGCTGTGTACATAAAGTTAAGAGATGTTTGATAATATTTTGGTCAGAAGCTTATTTTTATCCTATTGTTTTGCTGTTTTGGCTGTGTACAAAAAGTTAAGAGATGTTTGATAATATTTTGGTCAGAAGCTTATTTTTATCCTGCTGTTTTGCTGTTTTGTTCTTGGTGTGTATGATTTTGTGAAATTTATTTGCTTGATGTTGGATTGCTTGTTCCTTTATGTTGGTGGTTATACGCATTGAAATAATTTTTCTTAGGTTACTGAGTTATTGATCATATTATTTCATGAATTTGCTTTTTATTGCCTCAATTGCTGTGATCTGTTTCAGTTTGAGTAATATTTTTTTAGATAGTGTTCTGTGTTGTGCATAATAACATATTTGAGAGATGAGTTCTCAATGGGAGCAATTTTGCGTTTGCTTAAGATTTTTAACTTTAGAATTCTAGGTTTTGTTTGGTATTCGAGTCTAAACTTTAATTGGTTATATTAAGCGTTAATGGAGTAGAGGATTTTACTTTCAATTATGGAATTGAACTAACTGCTGCAGCTGCATCTATAACAGTTGCTTGAAGTTTGGTTTGCAATATACCTGTCGTTGCATTATTGTGTTCTTTATTGTATTCAGCAATGGAATTTGTGGGTTTGGTTTTAAACTAGTTGGATATCTACATGTTGTAGTTTAACAATATAAAAGGGTTATGATGGAGAACTTTTAAATTTGTTCAAAGAAAAGGAAATGTTCTAATAGCTTCTCATTGAATGGCTCGTTTTGTCTTTTGATTGTGGTTTTGAAAATCCTGTATCTTTTGCTATTGAATTTTGATGCATTATTGTATGGTCTCAATTTTGGTATGTCAAGGTGTGGACTTATGCTGATCAGGGAAAAACTGGCTTTCTGAGTAGACAAGAGTTCTATAATGCTCCTAAGCTTGTTACTGTAGCACAAAGTAAGCGGGATTTGACCCCAGATATGGTTAAAGCAGCATTATATGGTCCTGCATCATCTGAAATTCCTGCTCCTCAGACGAACTTTGCCTTATATATATATATATATATTAGAATGGAAGTTCTTTATGTTACGCATAAGTTATGTACCTACTGATATATAGACAAAAACTTAGAGAAAACTGAAATAAACAACTGCAACTTGACTCGCACATCACATTGTGCCACTTGATGCAATAGATAGGGAATATACTGCCTTTCTTTTTTAATTTCCACATTAACTACTTGTCAGACAATATTGTCCTTACAAGGTTGCTGCAAATTCTGCTTATGAACATGCAACAAGAGTTGCTCCAGATGCAGCTCTTACATGTATAATGTGACAAAGAAACTCATATCTTCAAAGTGCTCATGTTTCATGGGCCTATGGGTACAATGAGTGCATGACTCAAACTCCAAAATCCATGGAGTTAAATTTCCATTTATAGATTTAAAGTTA
Organism: Mallotus repandus; assembly: GCA_949671775.1. Lineage (NCBI taxonomy): Eukaryota > Viridiplantae > Streptophyta > Magnoliopsida > Malpighiales > Euphorbiaceae > Mallotus > Mallotus repandus. The sequence continues at coordinate 12,715 of CATIWM010137210.1, forward strand.
CTACTTCTATGCTCTCCTAATTCTATACTACTTTTCTTGAGGATCCAAATTTTTATATTTCATAAAACATGTTTAAGACTTTTTTTTTTCTTTGAGGAATCACTTTAGCTATATGCATGCTCTTAATATTTAGTGATTATTGACTTCAAGTAACGTTTTTTCATTGCATGGTTATTTAAAAATTATATATAAGTTATATTTTTTTTTATAAATGGTGATTATAACTTGTCTCAAAAGTAGTTATTATTTTTATTATTATTATTATTATTATTATTATATATCAGAGTCTTGTAGAATTATTTTTGTATTATGGTGAGAATTATAAATTCAACTTGATCTCCCTTCTTCAGTTTTTTTTTTTTTTTTGCTCCTCTCAAATTTTAGCTCAAAGAAGACACATTTTTGTTGTTTGTTATTGTTGTTTATTATCTTTCAGTTG
>CATIWM010137229.1:0-13451 GCA_949671775.1 Mallotus repandus
ATTACATTTTTGCTTTTTTGTCATATTTATGCTTTTATGGTAAATTTGATGTTTTTACCATAAAGTTCACATTTTTACAGTAACAATACCATTTTTATAATTTTAATTTATCCATTTCTACATTTTTATTTATTTATATAACATTGCTATATTTTTATTATTTTTATTGCGTTTTTGTAACTTTTATTGCCTTCTTGCCTTTTTATGGGTAAAATTGTCATTTTATCCTAAAGTGGATATTTTTATAATAGAAATGACATCTTTACCATTTTAATTATTTTAATTCTGCATTTTATTATTTTTATTATATTAATTGCATTTTATTATTTTTAGTATTCCTTTAGATAAATTTATTGTTCCTATCATAAAGTTCTCATCTTTATAGTGAAAATGATATTTTTGTCATCCCTTTTGCTATTTCACTTGCATTATTATTATTTTTATTGTATATTTATTATCCTTGTCATTTTTTATTGTTTTCTTTGATAAACTTATTATTTTTATCATAAAGTTTATGTTTTTATGGTAAGAATAATATATTTATCACTTTTATCATTTTATTTGCACTTTTCCATTTTAATTTCCTAATATTTGCATCATCATAAAAATCTTATTTTTATAATAAAAATGATGACTTCACACTAAGGTATCCAAATTCTAAAATCTTACATCATGCATTCATTAGCATCCTTGTTTGTTTATGGTTTAATTATTCCTTGATTTTATTATCTCGATTATGAATGAAATTATTAAATTGTCTTAAGTGTGATGTGTGCTTGCATGTGTTTGAAGACTAACCTTTGTTTTATAGGTTTATTAGAATAGGCTTATTTTATTTATTTTTTTATTATTTTGATGAAATTAATAGAGTAGGCATTTTCCAAGGCAATGTTTCCCCCTTCTGTTTTCTATTTTGGATGTATTTATTTAGAATAGGCTATTTCCTTAGGTTGTAATCCTTAATCTCTTTCCCCATTTTTATTTTGCTTATTTGCTTGATTATTTTAATTATTTCTTGCATGCCTGTGTGTTATGTGCTTCCTTGCTTACATGATCATTTGTTTGATGAATGCTTGTTTAATTATTCATTATGTGATGTATGCTCATCAATCTAACTATCTCGCGCTTCATTTCCAATTTAAAATGAGTAATGATAAAGTGTGGTAAAAATGCATCATAAAACTAAAACTAGGGTGAAGTAGTGAATGAATAAGCAATATGTATAATAAGAAACAAGAGAAGTAACTCCTACCCCCCGAAGCCGAATTCTTGGTTAAGGAAGTAGATTTTTTAATTCACTTTCTCCAGATTCAAGTCGGGTGGCGACTATAATCTACAAAGCCTATTCAGGAAAACCCTCCTAACAACAGTAACAAACAAAAATCGATATATAGTTGCCAGTAGCCTGTGCGCCCCGATGCTATAAATGCACCGATCCTTTATCATTGACCACCCCATGTAATGATCACAGTTATCGCCCCTACCCTTAAGTGGCAGATCTTCATCTGAGAAGGCAATTGCATTAGAGGGAACTTTCACTAGAGAAGCTATCATCTCGCAAGGTGAAGCTTCAGTGGCAATTTTTATGTCATCAAGTGCTATGACTAGAGCATCTCTGCGCTTCTTAGAGGCCATGAGTAGATCCCAAATATTGGCCTATGCCTGGGTTTTCTTAAGTTGTTTGAGGACTATATTATCTTATTTTTTAGCTAGAACTGTATCACTCGACATTTCCTTCCTCTTGGAGAGATCCATTTCTTTCTCGAGAGGTTGATAGACCCTTCCACTATGAGTCACATGGTTAACTAAGGGTAGAGACTTCTTGGCTACTTGTTTATTATCACTTGATTGTGTCGTCTCTTAACTAGCTACTTCTGTATTGTGTTTTTGTTCTAGACAATGATTTCAGAGTCATCTTGTCCTTAAATATATGTGTTCTTCTTAGCTTCTTCATCAAAATTATACCATATGTCAACTCCCATGACCTGTAAGTTTTAAGGCTAGGCAATTATGATTATCCCATCTTCTTTGTCAAAATCCTCTCCCTAACCTGAGGGCACCATATTTTTCTAGTGGATATGAGCAGTTGGAGGTGCAATGCACTTGACCTTGTATCCTAGATGGCTGGCCCAGCAGATCCCACACTTCGGGCTTATTTTGCTCATTTTTAAGGTTTATATCTGAATCTGTCTTATATGAATAAGAGCAGTTAATCACTTCACCATTTATTTGAAAGGCTATATCTCTGACTCTCATTTTCATCATCAAGTGAGGAGCAAATGTTTGGGGCATTGAAATGTACTCAAATGTGGAGGGGTCCTATTCATCTTCATTAGAGTCAGAACAGTCAAGAACCAGGTTGAGGAGTTCAGCTCCTAAGATCATAAGGAATTCTTTTTTTTGCTCTAGCTTTTTATTCCTCTTAGGTTTCTTAGATGACTTGGATTGATTATTCAATATAGGTTTCAAGAAGGCTATATGAGATTGTATTGATTATTCGTGGAGGCATGGTTCGATAATTTGGAAGAGATTGGTTTTGACATTGGGTCATTTTTTAAAATCATCAATCTTTCTTGAATCAATGAGGTCTCAAATTGCATTATTAAGAGTTCTACAAGTGTCTGTGGTAAAAGAACATTCAAGGATACATCGAGTCTTTTGGATTTCACGTCATAACATTTATACCTAGACTAAGCATATCCAAGAAAGACAGAAGCATTGGGTGACCAAGTATGCGATCATATCTGTGCATATTTCCCAACAGCACCAATAAGAAGTAAAATACAAATAAGAGTTATGGCATTGAATCTTATATTACAAGAAATCCAAGAATTTTTAGGAGCACTAGCACAAGCAAAAATGGTTGAAAAGTCTAAAGTGCACAACTCAACATTGGTAAGCAGCACAAATATGTAGGTTGACCACAGTATAGAGAAGACATATATATAGAAAGTGTTCCATGGAAGAGGAAGAATCTGATTTAGCTCCAAAGGCTAAAGCTGCCTTATCATAATCATAGGCTATGGGCCGAATCGTCTTATTCCAATCCCATAAGGAAAAAATAGACGAATCAGATGAAAGACTGAGGTTGATTGATGCCACTAGCTCTGATCAACATTTCTAAAGTAAGGACGATACTTCTAACCCTTGTCCATTCCCTAGTCTTAGAGATAGAAGTTTCACATAATATGTTTATCTTGGCTTTGGCTTGGTTTTCAATTGTCACACTATCTTAGCTTTCCTTTCAGGTGATTTAGTGTACATTGTTCTCACCTACAAAAGCCTAAATGCAAGAGGTAAGCCTTGTCTTGTATTCAAGGTCTATGTCTCATCCTTACCAGATGCTTCGTTGGCAAGAGTAAAGCTATCACGTCAACTATGTGTGATCTTGCTAACTTCCTTACTAAGGAAACTATATCCCAAGGTTAGCTCACCTAGCATAGAAACTAAATGAAAAGGACTAATTACTTACTTGATGAAGAGCTTACCGAGCTAAATGAGTAAGGAGCAAGAGAGATAGAAAGTTTGTAAGGAGGCGGATGCATTGAGCAACGGAAGCAAAGAAAGAATCAAGCTAGGAAACACTCCAGATTGATTATGGTCCACTTTAAAGGCATCAAACTTACAGTAGCCAGGTTAGGTCCAATGCTTTAAAGTTGTTCTCTTCATCTTTTAGTTCATCTAAATACTTTATTATCTTTTAGACCATCTAAATACTTTCTATATAGAAAGAGGGTTTTTTTTCTATATTCCTCCCGTTCTTTATTTTATTTGATAAATCATCTAAATACAACCTATGAACTAGCGAAATCAATGTGTTCAAATTTCTAGCCTTGCACAAATTGAACTAAAGTGATCCCCACTCCAAATGAGATATAATATATGCAAATACTCTTTCCATTGCAGGTATAAGCACTAACTAGACTAGCCATGGTAGGTTGAATACTTTATTGAACCTAGGTGGTTTATTGAATCTGTATGGTGATTTTGGAAAATCAGAGATAGGTGGCCGAGAAAGAGAGATGCCTACTCGGTCAGGTATTACTATCTGTTATGCAAGCCTTTCTTTCTTATTCCCTCTCAACCTGGTGAATGATTCTTTTCCTCAGAATCCTAGTTGATCTCATCATTGCACTGGATAAGCATAAAATTACCTTTCAACTCGATAATCCAGAAAAGCAAAAGGAGTCAAGGTTCATAAGCACCTGGGACTACTACTAGAGAAAGGTTGGTTTTAGAGTCACTAAGTAAGGAAATGAGTAACTGCCTTTGATTTTAAGGAAGGAGGCAATTCTTAGTAAAGACTAGAAATAAGAAGAAGGACAAAAGCAAGTCTTCGTAGTTCTCCTTTTAAGGGAATGAGTAGTGCAAAAGGTATTTTACGATCGCTATGCTCACATCCTCAAACTAAAAAAAACATTTGGAATATTTCATTTCTAAGCAGAAGAACCATTTTCTTTTTCAAGTAGTGTTCGATCGTTTATGTATTACTCAATATTCGAATGATTGGTCTAAGGTTATCGATAAAAAAGATTTGTCTAAGTCACTTCGTTTCTTTTTGTCCAAGTTATTTCTTTTTTTTTTTTGTCCAAGTTTCTTCTCTTTTTATCTAACTCACTTCCTACCAAAGACATTCTTTGATTGGATAGGAATGGCTCAAAAAAGGCAAAAAACACTTAGGGTAGAAGGCAGGGGGAATGGGAATATTCATACTGGAACTATAAGGACTTAACTTCTGATACATTCGATAAAGCATATCTAAGATATAAAAAAGAGTCTTCCAACTTAGACTTTTCACTTTTCCTCGATGTATCGATCCCAGTTTCCTAATAAACTGGGGAAGCAGTGCCCTATTACCCAACCTAACAAAAGAAAAGGGATGCCATTGTGCCTCAGATTTCGTATGTAGGAGATCAAGACACAGCCCGGGGCTATGGGGAAAGATGTAGATCGATCGCCCCCTCTGGACTGCCCGGTTCCCACAAGTGAATAAAAAGTTGGATCTACATTGGATTTCACCTGAATCACCCAATCTATCCTCTTGAGGAGACCTCCTGGTTGCATAGGAGCAAGTCAGAAAGATTGAGAAATCAAACCATCTGATTTGATTCTCAGATCTTTCAAGCTGAAGTGTTCAAGTCTTAGAATGGAATTACTTATTAAAAAGCTCTTAGTGTTCTACCTCCTATTTTATATGAAGAGAATGAATCTTTTATCGAAGGATCTGACAAAAAAAAAGGGTCAACATGTCAATTACACACCAGAGGTTAGTAAGAACAAAGGGACAATGCCCATAACCTAAGTAGGCCTACCAGTGAAGCAACTGTTACCTGGGTGGATCTTTTTCTTTCCTCCTGCAGACCACGGGAAGTTTCTTTTGGAGGGTCATAATCTGGGAGGATGCTAATGAGTAGGGTCTTTTTAAATAGCTAAGAGATACCCAATGTGACTGATTTTATGAGGGTTACCCTCCTGGGAAGTTTCTTATATCTACAGAATTCAAAAGGTGACCCACTGCACTGGGCTATAAGATAAGATACAGCTATTGCACTACTTGACTGGTAAGAAAAAGCTTACATAAGAACTAAAAGACTTTTGTAGAGGAAGTCTAACAGCTTGTTCGCTGGGAGCTATATGAGTGGAAACATCCACATACGGTTCCGTGAGAAGGGCGGTGGGCAAGCTTTGCAAAGATCCTATAGTTCTTACAACAGAGTAGGAAGGGTGGGCTAGAAGGTACCATGAGCCCTCTACCTAACACATCTATCCAGAAGCAAGTGTAGTTCACCAGTGGATGGTATGCCTTCCTAGCTCGTATGATTGTGTTTCCTTCCTCACTGGTATTGCTATATGAGGATCGGGGACCAAGATGAAGTGTAGTACCATACCCGAACCTACCTCTCGTTAGTCTTACTTATTTTTTTGAAGATGCTATATAGACTGCTCCCCCTATCTAAGAACTTAGTCAAGCATGAGCATCTTGTCCTACCTCCTCTGTTCTGAGGCTTATAGTACCTATGGATATAAAAGAAATGTATTGACTCAATTCTTTTTAATGAATAGATCCGATCACAACTTCAACTATGGAACTCAAAGGGATCCAATAGGAAATCTCAAAATGGAAATTTTTTGCCTTTCTACTTTAATTCAGACTTTTTTTTTGTTGGCCAATTCTTTTTGTAGCCCATGTTTATTTACTATTAATAGCCTTTCAACCGGTTCCCTACTAATCAAATGCAAGAATTTTCCTAAGCGCCATGAAGGTGCTGTAATTATGGCCTTAAGTTTGTTTTAGGGCAGGCAGATATCTATACCTTACTAATATTACTAAAATGGGGCTTTTTCAGCTGCATCGTACTGCCACATAAATGATGGAGCAGTTAGCCGTACTAATGCTATGCCTACAATGAACCTGCTATGAAGTTATTTAGGCATACTATGAAAATGATACACATGCTCTACTGATATGTGGCTCTACCATTTATAAAAAAGAAACCTGGGAATGAGCACAGATCCACTAACAACCATAGTGAAAGTCTGAGCTTTAAGCCATTATGCCAGAAAATAAAGTATGCAGCAAAGTTCTATGGAAAATCAATCGTACTGTGGGACTGGTATTGAGACTAGCCTAAGCTCTCTCACTTTCTACCTTTCAATCTCAATACTTTCCTATCCTTTCTTTAGGCTCTTGGTGCCTACCTTGAGTCCCCAAAAAAACTTTATTAGCTTGGCTATCGACTATTGGCTACTTCTCTAGAACTAACCATACCACACCCATACATATCTAGAGGATCCAATACGAGCGCAGAGGCTGAAGGACAGGACAACTCTAAACTGGTTGAGATAGATGAACCCACACCAGATTTTTGAACCTTTGAACCAAAACCCCCAACTAGAGATAGAATTCCAGAACCTAAACAACTCGGGTCTATGCTTGTTCTTGTGCAAGAATCGTCGATCGTATCTTGCTCCTTTCTTTTGCCTCACTAGTGACCATTAGGATTAGCCAGTGATCCGAGTATACCCTCATTAAGTGTCTCACAAATGCCTCTGGGTATAAGTGATGCCATTTAGTATTAGCCAAGGCTCTATCTAATTACGCATTCACATTGAATTTCTTTTTGAAATGGTTAGAAACACTTGTTCTACTGTAAAAATTGACTAGAAATATGCCAAGTGTTTGATACTTTTTCTACTAGGGAAGCTTGGGTAGAATATAATCTATCCCACGCATAATACTAGGGGTTGTTTCCTTGAGCTATATCAAGTCATCCAGAAGATCTTTGATATAGAAAACTTAAGAAAGGCACAGCCACGAGAACATGGTTACTGCTTGCAAGGGGGGCTGCGGTTGCCAAACCCCCAGCTTCTAACTACCTGAAGATGCCTCTCAGAAGATAAAAAATCAAAAATCAGTTAGTCTTTTCAATAAGTCAGTGTTGCAAGTCTTATGGTCAGAACAGAGTACAGAGTCAGCACTCCTGGAATGCTGTGGGGAACAGGGAAGGAAGACCACCAGCAAGCTGTAGGATCAGGCATAATATAAAGCGGTAACGGGAGAAACAAGCTGCTTTAGCTTACTACAGTCATTCTATACTAGACAACTTAAGCATTGATTTTAGCACTTTGGTACGTAGATGTAACTCATCGGTCAAGCAACTATTCAAAGTTCCTAAAGATCCCTGTAAGGCTTATCAAAAAACCCATTGTCAGACTTGATTAATCATTCTTTGTTGGTCAAAGTAATTGCATGGGCTTAGCTTAATACTTTTTTTCTTAAAAGGCTTGAAAATAAGCCTGCACCGGCAGCAACTCCAACTACAACTAGATCAACTTCACTTGGCTTGGAAGATACTGTGGGCTTTCACCCACCACTTTTACTTACTTGAAGAAGATGGAAAATAACTTCTTAGCTATCTTAGACCTTTGCAATAGCAATTGAATTGGAAAAAGGCTTTTAAGAAAGGGGCACTCCTAATATCCTATAAGATAATCCACTTAAACTTAAAAATAAAAAGGGGGATCCATAACATAGTTTTTCTGGTGCAATAAAGTTATATAGTGTCTATTTTTCGTTAATAAAGGGGTATTTCCATGGGTTTGCCTTAGTATCATGGATTTCGTCAAGCGCATTGGATCTATTGTGGATGCTCCTACGGAAAAGATCTAGTGTCTCTTTGCCTAGGTTATTTCTCTGGCCTATCATTTATTTGTCGATCCAGCTAGCGGCTCCTACATCTCTTGTGTCTCTATGGGGGCCCTTTATACAAGTTCGCCCAGGCCATCCAAAATCTTTAACTCCAGTTTTTAGGACCACACAGACAGTATGCCCTAATTTCATTTAGGACATTCTATCTTGGTACTGTTCATTTTACGATTAGTGTTAAGGTGGCTAGTGTGGATCAAATTAATACCCCAGTCTCTAAGACTAAGTATAGAGTAAGTAGGGTGTCAAACACTAGGGAATCTTTTAGCAATTTTATATTAATCGAGTAAATACTTAGATGGATAGGGAAATAATATAAAAGAAGATGTTGAAATATTCTAATTATCCTAAAATTACTAAGAATTATAATTTATTTTAATTAATTAAAATGGACTAATAACAAATTCAAGCAATGTATATTATAACTACAATTTAGAATTAATTAAGAACTATATTTGTTAATAAACACATAAATACATGAAATGATTGGAGAAATTAGCCAACAATCCTTAAAAGCAACTCTCATTGTCAATTAAGGGTGTTTTCATTTAGAGATAAACAAGCACTCTCATGATATTGTAGAGATAAACAAAAACCATTAAGTTCCATGCCAATTCTTAAACCCCTTAAAGTGGATTTTTTTTGTCTCCAAGTACTTTCCTAATCTTTAAGTAAATTCAATTGCATTTCCACCAAAATGCTTTAATTCTCATTTTAAACATTTGATTAGCAAGTTATATATAGTGATCAAGCATACATAACACATTCTGAAACTCAACTGAAATTAAATCATTCACAAATTATAAAGATAAAAATGTAGTTCATATATTAATTCATCATTGCAATTCTAATAAACAAAGACTTAGCCAAAATACATAGTATCCAAAATCAAACAACAACAAGGAAGTATTTTAAACATCAAGCAACTAAATAGATAAAAGAGAAAAATGATTGTGTTGATGAACTCTTCAATGCTCTCTAGAAAGTTACTTGATATTGAATGGTCCTCTTGATGTCTTCCTTGAACTTTTGGCTATGTCTTCCACTTAAACTTCAATTTCTTTTCAACAATAAAACTAAGAATGATACTAATATTTTCTAAACAAAAACTAAGCCTTTTTTAATGCCTAAAACATAGCCAAGTTCCTGTATTTATAGGCTTCTCATCATCCCAATTCGTGCTCCTTTCAAATGGATGTGAATGTGAAAAGGTACATTAAAAGGGTGTGAAGGACGAGTAGGCACCACTGTGCCGACTCCGTATCAACTCGTCACCAATTCTCTCTATAATGACTTAGCACCAATATGTCGAGTCAGCACTAGTCGGCATGGCTACTTGCTGTAACGACTCGACACCAATGTGATGAGTCAGCACTCTTCCTTTCTATCATGATTCAACTCTATGATGTCAAGTCATGACAGCTCTTCTCATCCTCCTATTGTTTTCCTTGATCCTTTCTTTATTCCAAAGTGTCCAATTGTACTTCCATGCATGAATTAATCCTAAGAAAACCTACAAAACACAAAATTAAAGTAAGAACAACAAATATAAAGATAGTAATGCAATAATCAAACGAACATAAACAAAAAACTAATGAAAAATAAAGCATAACTATACTAAAGAACTATGCTATTTTGCATCCTAACAAACTCCCCCACACTTAGACATTACTTGCCCTCAAGCATGAAATAAAGATTTAAGTGGGAAAATAACAAAAATCTTTTATTTTCTCCTTTATAGATGTAGCTATCTCAACAAGTTATCTTAAAAATGAAAGAAGTTAAGAAAAAGATAGTTAATAATTAAGCTTCCAATGCTCAACAATGATAGAGAAAATAAGTTGCATAGCATAATCAATACGTTTAATAATTTATCTACAATTATTAAGAACAAAATCAAAGAATATAAAGTCAAAGTGCTAACCAAGCTATCTAACCAAAATGTTCATTCATCAAACTTAAGATTTCTAAGAATTAAAGTAGCCATTGGGACAAAGATTAAGCACACGCACTAACTCACATTTCTCATGGCATTTTTAGACATTTTTTTTATATATATAAGTGCATTCTTTCTAAATGAATGTAATTGAGGAGCATACTAACTTACACATAACTTACTTGAAATGCATCAACTTATGACATCATACATTCTTTTCGAATGAATGTAATTAAGGAGCGTACTCACTTATACACATCTTACTCGAAATGCATCACGTCAACAAGCATCAACTCTTTTTCTTTTTTTTATATATATATATGTGTCCTCATCCATTATTGAAAAGTGAGTTACTCATATTATGGCTATAGTTTCCCCAAGGCTACTTCAATCCTTAAAACCTAAACTTAAATCCTTACCATCCTAGCCATAAACATTGTTAGAAAGTTGACTAAACAGTCTCTAGATTTTGAAAATAATAACAAAAGATAAAAAGAAAAACTTAAAACTTATGCTAGATGAAACTTTAAAATTCTACTAATTGAGCATAAAAAGGTAATTATTAACATAGTATTAAAATATAACCTCAATCAAAATCTAGATGAACTTGGAAAATAAACTACTTATGAATGTGGAGAAGATAAAATTATGCAAAATATAGCATAGGCACATATGCATAAAAACATAAACATAAACATAATTAAAAAAACAACTACTAATATCCCTCCCCCCACACTTAAAAATGCACATTGTACCCAATATGATTACTAAATAAGAAAGAGAGGTAAAGAAAAAAAAACTCCCCTAATCTTTCGAATGAGATGGTAGAGGAGACTCAATGGTGTAACTGGAGTGGGTAAAGAATTGATTCATCTTATACTCCATCTTCTTTTGTCGGCAGTTAATTTGTCGGTTCCAAGTCTCTATCATAGTCAGTTGACATTGCATCTCCTTTTGATTCTTCAATATATGCTCCCATAAATGGGTTTCTCCACTTGAAGAGGCACTTGCAACCCTTTGCATTGGTAAGGATAGAAGAGGGACATTATCATGTGGCTCTTCTTCGTGAGACTCCTCTGCATCTTATTCGTCTTTAACCGGCAGAGGACGTGGCAACCCTCTCCAATATGACCTAAACCCTGCCAAAATCAAGCGAAAGGAAGCATCCATGACTTCACCTCTTACAAAAGCTTGCTTAGTGAAATAAGAATGCTAAAAAACATGGGTTAAATCATCCAAATTAACATTAAGAGATTTAGCAATAATGGTAACAACATGACCATGGGTGAGTGGAGCATCCTTACGAGAAGCACAAGTCAAAAGTTGATTAAAAATCCAACCAACACACTGGCTTCTTATTATGAATACACCACATCAAAAACAATTTTTGTGCATACACTCTATTAAATTCATATTTATGGAAAACAACACATGCAAGAACTTTGTGTAATAACCAGAATTTTAAGTTTTTAATAAACATTGCCTTACCCTTCTTTAGTTGAAAACAGGATGTTAAATCAGTCAAAAATGTCCAGAATTCATCCACAATAAAAGACTTAGGGGGGTCACACATACCATCTTTCTTAAAACCAAAAACCCTTTGCATGAAAGAATAGGTAAGTTGGTGTCTCTTATTTAACATCCTAAATTCAAGGATATTAGAATCATATGAGTTAACTTTTAAAGATGTATAAAATTTAGTAATCAACTCAACATAGGTATTCTCATGGTCAGTCAAACTCTAATTGCCTTAATCATATGAACTCATCTTCAGTTTAATTCTCGATAAAACACGACTTCTACTAGAAACTCTTTTTAGCACTGAAACTCTTTTCATATAAGTCAAGTTTGACTTGGCCAAGTACTCATTCATCGAGAACAACTTAGATAGTATAGGATTTTATCCCGGTTCACTCCAGGTAATGAATTCCATCTTGGTCAATCACTCATCCCTACATATAATTGACTAGAGCCATCACACGTTATATACCAATACGTGGCTAGTATAGGTATGTAAACGGTAACAAAATCTAACCACACATATGTGGACGACCGTGTCACCTCAGGTCAAAGGACCATATGCACCATTATGTCCAAGATAGTGCTTGTTAACAAAAGTGAATTTCTACGCAATCACTTATCTTACGTCACAGTTTGATCCACCCATCACATGAGTAACCACATGTCTATTCTAATATCTCATATCAAGTAGCATGAGACTCACTACCTCCCACTATCGATATCACATACTAATCAAGGAAAATAGACAAAGGTGATAGTATATAGATTAATACTACCCATTTATTAATCCTACGACTATGAACATTTTATAGCATATGTACTAAAATAGTTTGTCACTCATATTATCAACTCTTGATAATAAACTCTTTTATCATAATGCTAAAGGGTAAATACTCAAATAAATAAACGCTTTATTTAAATGAATATTTTATTACCATAGGAATAAAAGTATAATGTCATTTATATTACAAGAAATGGCACTAGGATACATCTATACTAACATCATCATAGCCCATAATCAGAAATGAACACTGGCAACTGAAAGTCAGCCACATCAGTATTGTTGTTGAATGGGTTTAAACTCATGCAACAACACTAGCAACTGAAGGTCAGCCACTTCAGTGTTGCATTTTAATGTATTTAAACTCATTCAACAACTAAAAATGGCAACTGAATCACAGTCACTTCAATGTTGGTCACAAATAGCACACATCACATAGCACATGCAGAGAAGTGAGCAGTTAGAGTATTATACAATGCCAATTAAATTTTACTGAAATTTCATGTTAAATGGCACTTGGTGATGCCATAGATGGGCCAAATCCAACTGCAAGTAACTCTGCCAAGCAAAGGAAATAAACATGGGTTAAAGATTGAAAAGAAGAAGCATAATTAAAAAAAATGAAAATAAACAAAGAAGAATAATTTTTCTTGCACAAACCTTTCTTAAACCGCTCAACTTCATTTAAGGACTCCTCAATTGATACTAGAGTTGAAGACAATCTCATCCAATCTGCAGAACAGATTAAGGCTTCCATAATTTTGGGTGTCAATGAACTTCTAAAAGAATCAAGCACCCTCCCTCCTATGCTAAAAGCAAATTCAGAGGCTGCTGTGGATATTGGTACAGCTAACACATCACGTGCCAAGGTTGAGAGATTAGGAAATCTCTCGAAATTGATCTTCCACCATTTGAGAATGTCAAATATGCCATCCTCCTCAATCATAGCCTCAGAGAGATAGATATTTAATTCAGATTTTTTGCTCCCACACTGTCCAAGTTCTATC
>CATIWM010137255.1:0-65505 GCA_949671775.1 Mallotus repandus
CAGTTATTACCCTGGGTGGCGACTCCTCATCTCCACGCCATGTCTTTGTGACAATGGTTAGTGTGTTCCCTAGAGCCCTGAGCTCAAACAGTGTCGCGGTTGCAATAAACTTGGGCACGCGCTAAACCCCGCCGTCTACACAATGCACACTACCATCATAAATGACATCAAACAAGTGAACAAAATCTGATTTCATTGTATTAGCTTTATATTTCATTATATATTCAATTTTAAATAAAACAATAGTACATGTGTCATTATAAGTAGCTGTGTCTTTAAACAAGATGTTGTTAATGCTTGACTTGAGAATAGTAGTGATCTCTATACAGTCAGGAGTCTCAGTCTTGGGTTCTAGTCCTAAATTTTTCATCAGTTCATCAATATTAGCTTTAGTAATTATCTCTGGTAGTGAAGAGTGTTTTCCTTTAGTAGAGTCAACAACATCATTGAAAATTTTGAACTCGGGTTTCTCATCCCTATTTTTCTCCTATTTCTCAGTTTTCCCTAGTAAGTCTTTGTTGAGCCTTTAATGATGAAAGAGACATACTTCTTAGCCCTCGCCTCCTTCTCAGGATCGTAGCCCAGACCATGTTTGTTTACTTGTCCATAGAATTTAGAGAACTCAATAATCCCCATGTATCTTCCACCCAATCCTGTTTCGGGCAGGTAATGCATTTTATTCATTATGGCTGTGACCTTTAGGTCAACCCTATTTTCATATATCACAGAGACCTAAAAGCCTGGTGGTACCATGTTCAAACAAGCGATGATGTTGTGGGTCTTATTTATAATAGTGATAACTTTGCCATTGAGTGGAAATTTGATCTTTTGATGCATAGTGGAAGGTATACCCCCTAGAGGGTAGAACCAGGGTCTTCCCAAAAACAAAGCAAATGTTAGGGGCATATCTAGAATGGTGAATTCTATTACCGACTTGATGTCTCCCATAGTGACAATCACTTTAAATGTCCCAATTACTGGCTTCTTAAAGTCATCATAGGCTCGAATGATCACATTAGATTCCTCTAAGTCTCCAACATTTATCCCAAATTTGTGTAACAACCTTAGGCGGCAAACATTGATGGCAGACCTGTCATCTAGCATGACACATAAAGTCTTCTTAAAGTTGACGATTGCTTGTATGAATTGTGGTCGATTGTGGACCTTTCCCTCGAAGGTCAGATCTTCATCTGAGAAGGCAATAGCATTGGAAGGAGCTTTTATTAGGGAAGTTATCATCTCGTAATGTGAGGCATTAGTGGCTATTTTTACATTATTAAGCGCTCTAGCTAATGCATCTCTGTGCTTCTTAGAGGCTGTGAGTCGGTACTATATGCTGGCTTGCGCTTGAGTCTTCTTAAGCTATTTGAGGACTATGTCATCTTCCTCCTTAGTTGGAACTGTATTATCCGACACTTCTTTCTCCTTGGATGGTTCCCTTTCCTTCTCAAGAGGTTGGTAGACTCTTCCATTGTGGGTCACATGGTTGACAGAAGGTGGTGGTTCTTTTGCTATTTTCTTTTTACTACTTGGTTTTGCTATTTTTGACTGACTACTATTATGTTATTGCCTTTATTCCAGACAATGATCTCAAAGTCTTCTTATGCTTGAATCTCTTCATTCCTCTTAGTTTATTCATTATAATTGTACCATATATCAATCATATAACTTACAAACCTTGTAACTGGACAATTTTTACTACTCCATTTTCATCATCAAATTCTTCTCCTCATCCTGTGTGTATTATATCTTTATTGCGAATGTGAGTAGATGGAGGTGTACTGTACTTAACTTTATAGTCAAATTTTTTAGATGGTAAACGTAATAGATCCCACACTTCGAGTTTGTTTTATGTAGTTTTGAGGGATTTATCAGAATCTGTCTCATATGAATAAGAGCAGTTAATTAATTCACAATCATCGAAAAAGCTATATCCCTAGTTCTTTTTTCCATCATCAAATGGGAAGAAAATGCTCGAGGAATTAAGATATATTCAAAGGTGGAAGGGTCTTATTCATCCTCACTAAATCCATAACATTCATGAATTAAGCTGAGGAGTTCAAATTCTAAGATCATTAGGAATTCTCTGTCTACTCTGGCTTCTCTTTTTTCTCAAGTTTCTTGAATGGTTTGGATTGATTGTTTGATAAGGGTTGCAGGCAGGCCAGATGAGATTGTGTTGATTGTTGGTGGAGGCATGGTTCGGTAGTTTAGAAGTGGGTTAGTTTTCACATTGGTTCTTTTCTCAGGTTCATTGATCTTTCCTGAATCAATGAGGTCATGGATTGCATTTTTAAGGGTTCTGCAGGTGTCATTAGTATGGCCAGGGATCTGATGAAAGTGGTAGAAAAGAATTGATTTGAGGATGTAAGAGATTTGGTAGTGGCCTTGGTTCTCAAGGTTGCAAGAGATTCCTTTATTGGAATCTTTGGAATACTTTGGATAGTGGGAGATTGAAGTTTGAGTATTTCCTGGGTTGTTTATTGATGACATTGACAAAGGATAGGTTGTAAGTGTCTGGTTAGACTTAGTTTATTTCAGCAGATCGGGTGAAAGTGTTTTAGGTATTGGTTTGAGTGTTTCTGTAGAAGGTGTTTCTAGGTTGTTGGGATTCCTCATCTTTGATCCTGATCCCAGCTTGGTGAAGGGCTCGAAAGTCAGGGTAGTGAGTAAAGAGCATTTATTTCCTAAAGTGAGGCAGTGCACCTTTGATTATCAGTTCTATCTATTCATCTTCAGAAGGACGGTTCCTCATTTTGACTTCTTTAGATCGCCATCTTACAATATAATTAGAGAAGGACTCACCAAACTTTTATTTAGTGGTTTTGAGGTCCTTTCATGTTATATCCAGCTGAGTGTTGTGTTCATACTGCTTGATGAATTTCTAGGTTAGTAGTAACCAATCACTCTTAATTTCATCCTCAAGATTAAAGAACTAGGCTCTTGGTCCCTCTTCTAATGATGTGAAGAAAAATCGGACAATCTGTGATTTAAAAAGTATGGTTACAACCATGAAGGTGGCATATTGCCTTAAGTGGACTCTCAGATCCCCAATACCATTAAACTTGGAAAAGTTTGACAATTTAAAGTCATCGAGAAGCGGTTCATCTTTGAGCAGAGCTAGATCAATCAAGCTTTTAAACTCACGAGACCCCTTGTCTTTAAAGGCAAATTCTAGCTGAGCCATTATGTTGGCTAATAACTTGACCTCTGCTGTTAATTTAGGCTTGGTTAGATCAATAATTTTGGCAGCTCGAGGCTGTGGTGCTTTCCTGAAAGCATGATAGTATTCATCATCATCATCAGCTTGTATAGGAGTATGGAGAATGCCCTTTCCCTTATCCACTTTTAGAAGGACAGATGCAGAGGCTTCATTCAGTAGACTAGTAGTATGATTCCCCTCTTGGGTGTTTCTAGCTTGAGTATTGGTTGCTTTGATTTGGGCTTAGAGGATCTCGGCTATAGTGCCATTGGTAAGCAACTTCTGAATCCTCTCTCTTAATTTGTCTTCAAATTGTTAGTAAAATATGTCTTCTTAATCACTCATATTGAGAACTATATTTCTGCACATTAGCAAGATAAAGTAAACAAAATGAATGATGCATGTATAATGTGATCTTGTAAAAGAATAGGGTAAGCATGTATGTATAGTACGCTCATGCGTAGTGAAAATGCCTTAGAAGGGGGGGGGGGGTGAATAAGGCAAGGGAAAGATTTTTAGAAAAATAAAAATGAATTTAAGGAATAAACAAAAATTGAAAGAGAAGGAAGAATGATGAACACAAAGATTTAAGGAGTTTGGATTCAACAACAATCCTATGTCTCCACCTAACTTATCCCCAAGTTAGGATTTTCGATCACCCACAATATTATTCAAAAGATTGAAAATACACAAGAGTTTAAGGCTCACTCTTTTAACCTTATAAATAAGAGTTTCTAGGCTCACTCTTAAACCAAATCCCAAGTGTTTTAATGGATAAACACTTAAACAAATTCCACTTAGAAATATACCTCACTTCCCTTCTAATCTATCCCAAGAATTAGATGAAGATGAAGTCCTATTTCTAGCACACAACCAAAACTCTCAAGAGTTAATAAATACAACGAATATTGATAGAAAGAAAAATGAAGCTTAATGAATTCTTAAAGAGTTTTTGATAATCAAAGAGTAATTTAATGTATGTACTTGTTTATCACAACTCTAGAGCACATATATATAGATTAAACTTAAAAAATATGGTTGTTGGAGCCACTAAATATGTCTCCAACATCTCTTTTCTTAAAATTCAAAATATGCCTGTTGGTGAGCTTGGCTTTCTGTCACCGTAGTAGCCTTGCTTTAGTCGCAGTCTATTGTTCATCTCATAATTCAAAAATATGACCGTTGGGCTGTCACCATAGAAGTAGAGCTTCAGTCGCAGCCACTGTTCATCTCAACTTTCTGTCACTATAGAAGCTTTGCTTCAGTCGCAGGTTACTATTTATCTCAGCTTTTTGTCACTATAGAAGCTTTCCTTCAGTCGCAGCTTACTATTCATTAAATTTTGACTTGGCTTTCATTTAAGTCCTAACTTATACCCACTTAAAATAAACAAATTAAATGCTCAAAATTAAGTTTGTTAAGATCAAAATTAAGATTGATTATTGCTAAGGTCAATAATCTCCTCCTTTTTTATTTTGACAAACTTATTTTGAGTTTGAGAAGGATAATATAAAGTGAAGTGTGTGTTGATTTAAATTCCAAAAAGTATGTGAAATATACTCCCCCTTAATTTATGCTTATAATAAAAAATGAATTTAAGGAGTAAGGAATTCAAATAATGAAGAAAATCAATGGAATGAGAATGATAAATATTTTAAAAATAATGAAATTTTAAGAATCTCCACCTTTATGCTATAAAAATATCAATTGATCAATTCTTAAAAAAATTTCAATTTAAAAAAGATACCAATTAAAATATTTAATATATTTCTTTATTACTCTCCTTTTTGGATATGATAAGAAATATAAATTTATAAATCATTCCTCTTGACAAAAATAGAAACAATATAAAATATAACATGAGGGACATAAAAACATGGCCTAACTTAACAAATGTGTTAAAAACATAAAAACATGATAACATGATCATTTAAATAAATGCTAGGCAATATGAAAGGAAATAATTTCAAACATATTAAATAAATAAAAAAAACTAGTAGCACTTACAATGCATGTAGTACTACTTAACACATCACAAAAATAGTACATATAGCATTTATGTTGAAGCTTAAAAAACTTAACTATCACATGATCCTATAGAGCTTAGTTCTAAAGAAAACAAAAGACTAAGAACTAAAACAATGAAAACAAGAATAGACCAAATCTAAGAAAGTATGTCCATCTAGCCCAAGTATCACATATACACATATAAACAAAGTAAGCAAAACAAGGCTTTTTATCACATATAAAAATATGACAAAACTAGCCACACTTACAATGCTACTATGCATGCATAAAAAAAATTTATGTAAACAAAAAATTCAATATAAAAATTTTAATTCAAACTCAAATATTTCACCCCCTTTGTCAAAATGCAAAAAAAATAATTAATGAAAATTTAAATTGCATTAATAAAGGATAGAGTTACAATGATATTAAAATATTAATTGTAGACAAGACATAACAAGACATAAAACTAATAGCTCATAGCTTATATCTAGAAAATATTCAAAAAATAAACCGAACCTAAACTAATGCAAAATAATCATAAAAACAAAGTAACAACTCAAAGCTTAGATATGGAAAATATACTGAAAATAAACCAAACAGAAACTGACGGAAAGCACACAAAAACATTAAAAAAATTTTAAGATCAAAAGAAAAATTAATAATCAAAGCAACTAATAAGCACAAAATGATTTCACGTGAAAATAGTCTAACCATCAATTAAGCATAAAATCAAGACAAACTAGAACTATCAATCATGCCAAGTTCACGCTTAATGAAATTCATTCTCTCCTCATTGAGAGGTTTGGTAAAGATATCTGCAAATTGATTATTTGTATCAATAAATTCAAGTGAGATATTACCTTTTTGAACAAGGTGGAGACGTAGGATTGTTGTTGAATCCGAACTCCTTAAATCATTGTGTTCTTCATTCTTCCTTCCCAACGTTCTTTCTATTTTTGTTTAACATTCAATTACTGTCGATTTGAATTCAATTGCCTTATTCACCCCCCCTCTAAGGCATTTTCAGAATCATTTCCAATTTATTTAAGATAACATTTACCTTAAATAAATTAGGAAATAATATATATATATATATATATATATATTCTTTCATATAGATTATTATTGGGTTAATTATCTTAAGTCTGCTTAAGGCCTGTTCTAAATGTACGGCCCTGTAGGTTCACACAACATTAGCAATGGGCCTAAGATTTCCATTTTAGCCCGCAAGTCATAAATTGCCTCTAGCAAGACATTATGACTATCCAAGTTTTGTTAAGGTCGATAATCCGACATAACCTAATCCACAGTGTGTATTATAGTCCTTTTATCACGTGATATCTTGATTGAACATAAGACATGATTTTTGTTATCCTTATATAGTTCAATTATATTATTTATTGATCTCAAGTATACTAATACTGATAACTCTTTATTTGATATTGATAACTCTTTATCAACTCATTCTAATATGGTCATGCAGTATAACGTATCGACGGGCCCACAGATATCTTCCCAAAATAACTAAGGGACAAATTCTATCTCAATCACTTACATTCCTAACATAACTCATTCTATATCGAATCACAATCTATTTTACCATCCGGTTAAAGATGATGTAAGAATGTGTCAAAATAAATAATTTATTATGTAGATAACCATGGTGATTTCATATCAGAGGACTGAAATAATGCTACTGTGATGAGAATCACTTATAATAATTATCCATATAGTCTTCTCATAGTTGGTCAATCAAGTACATCATTTCTCTAAATATGTACCTATGAGTTTGACTTAATATCTTATTTACATGATCAGTAAAAAATAATCATCAATCAACCTCATACTAGTCTTTATTCACTGTTGTTCCCACAACAATGATCGACTAGGGATATTTAGATTAGAATTCAAGTATCACTTGAGAGTTTTACTATCAAGTCACATACTTGATGACCTTAGATAGAATTAACTAATCAAGGATAATATTAGAATTAGCCAGTAATAATAAAATGCCTCTTTATTAATAAAATAAAAATATGACAAAGTCAAAATATTGTCATTACATAATTAGCCTAGGGCATATCACTAACAAATTGTTTCCTCTCCTCACAGACATAGACATAAATATAATGCAAAATAGGATAATTTAGGACCATTTGTATTATATTAAGAATCACCACCTTCTCTTACTTATTCAAAGGGAATCTAATTTGCTAGAGATTTTTTCTTATCATTTGTCAAGGAGAGTGTTCTCTTTTTTAATTAATAAGGAGGTAAGACAACCCAAGCATTTATAGACTACATAACAGGGGCATCCTCCCCTATTAAATCGGATTGAAATTAATTTCACAAATCAAGAATAGCACGTACAATTCAAACTCTACACCTCATGATGCCCTAGGAGTGAATGACCACTAGACCACTCCCTCCATGACTGCCAGGAGAGTGTTCTCTTTAATCCTAAATTAGATTATTATGGCAGTTGCAATATGCGTTTATTGCAGCACAAGAAGTTAGGTTTCATTGATTTAATCCAATAGTTAATGATATAATTTAATAAACTCTAAGAGTCACAATGGTAGCACAAGTAACAAAAGCTAAATAAACTAACTAAAAATAACATTATACTATTAGTGATATGCACTAGGTCAATCATGTATGACTATATTTTGACTTTATCATTTTATTAATAAAAAGGCATTTTCATTATCATTTTATGTTATGATAATTACTTGAAAGGTCAATTCTTTCTAAGGTCATCAAGTATGGGACTTGATAGTAAAACTTTTAGATCAAATATGAGTTCTATTTAAATTATCCCCGATAATAATAATAAATTAAGGCTAGTATGATGTTGACTGATGACTATGTTTTACTAATCATGAATATGAGATATTAAGTCAATTCATAGGTACTTATTTGAGAAATGATGTATTAGATTGACCCATTGTGAGAATATTACATAGATAATTGTCATAAGTAATTCTCATCACAGTAATATTGCTTCTGTCCTCTGACCTTGAAATCACCATGGATTTCTACATAACTATTTTGTATTTTGACACAATCTAACATTGTCTTTAACAAGATAATGAAATAGATTGTTGTTATGTGTCATTTATATATATAATTTTAAAAGCATTTTTATTGGTTTTATAATATATTTTTATCAGTTTATTTAATTGTTAGCTGATTTTACTTGCATTTAGCATAATGTTATTGAACTGCATACATTTTCATGTTTGCATCTTTGTTTAATAATTAAGTGCACTATAGTATCTAATTAAATTATTTATTGCAGTTTTGTGAACTGAAGCTATTGCACACCTGTGTCTGGAACCGTGTCTGGAAAGTCTCTCTGCATAATCGCGTACACAAGCTAGCACACGCCTCTGTGCTTATTAAGAATTTTGCATGTTTCTCTAGACGCTTGTGCAAGAAGGTATACACTAATATGATTAAAGCCAAGCCTGATGAAGAAGCTATGCACACCCTACCACACAGCCATGTACTAGGCCGTGCACAAATATGGAATAGTACACACCCACGTGCGTCGCAATGTGCTAGGCCATGCATACAAGATTAATGTACACGCCCGCGTGTAAATTCTCTTACACACTCTTATGCATGGCCATGCTCTAGGGTGTGTGCTCATGAAAAATCTTCCTCTTTCATTCAGGACTACGAAATTAGAAGATTTCATATTTGGAAGATTACATAATGAGAATATTCTAGAATTGGAAGTTTTAGGGGCAAAAGATGGCTATAAAAGGAAGAGATGCTAAGCCTAATTCATGAATTCATGAATTCATAAAATTCATTCAATTCATCAATTAGAGATATTTTTGAGCAAGGAAGCAGATGTTCAAACAGAATTGTTCTCATGGTTAGAATATCTTTGATTATGATTATTTCTATCATGTGTAACTAATTTACTCAGGGTTTGGATTTGTGTAGCTAGACTACTGCTCATTTGGATTTTTATGTTTTAATTCAATAAGTTAATATTCAGTTAATTTTGCAGGTTACTCTTACATGTTCTTGTATTTAATTTTAGGCCTGATTAAATGCATGTTTATGGGTAGATTAAAGACAATGAAAGTTGCGTAATCTATTAGCTCATAGACCTGTAAAACTTAGGAAACTCGATCACGAAAGTAGACGAATCCTTTGGGGAGTATTAAATTGCTAAGGAACTTAATAAATCTTAATTAATTAACTTGACCATGAAAATATGCGGTAATTAGTTTTGGCATGCTTGAATGATCTTGAAAGAGACTTTAAGTAATTTGAGTAATTTACCGTTGACTATATGAACAAGTTGAATTGAGATTAAATCCTATAATTCGATTAAGTGTCTAGTGAAACGAATCCAGGCTCTATCTTTCGATTATTGAATTTTAAAAGAATATTTTAGATTTAGAATTTATCTTTGTTAGTTAATATATTTTTTTGTTTTGATTAATCTGTTTTGTTAGCTTATGGGAATAAAATTAAGGCTGGTACTTGGTATCAATCCCCTCGTGGGAACAATACTCAATACTCGAACTTTACTACTTGTTGCAAACTGCGCACTTGCTAAAAATTATTGTTGGATATGAAATGAGTTATGTGAGGGATGTGAGTGATTGAGAAGGAATTTGTTCCTTATTTAATCTGAGTAAGATATCTATAGGCCCCTTGATAAGATAGACTAAAGAAAATGCATGGCCATGCTAAAGTTAATTGATAAAGAATTATCATTCTCAGTCTATTTGAAATCAAGAAATAACATGATTGAATTGTATAAGGATGACAGAAACTATGCCTTATATTCAATCAAGATATAATGTGATAAAAAGATTACAATATTCACTGTAAATTAGGTTATGTCAGATTATTGGCCTTCACATGACTCAAGTAGTCATAATGTCTTGCTAGAGGCCACTTATGACTTGTAGGTCTAAATATGGATTTCAGGCCCACTGCCAACGTCATGTTAACCTACAGGGTCACACACTTAGAATAGACCCAAAACGAATATGGGTTTACCAAGCCCAATAAAGCTCTGTGGAAATAAATAAATATAGTTGTGTGTGTGTGTGTATATATATATATATATATATTTATTTATTTAAGGTAATGGTTATCTTAAATAAATAAGAAACTATTTTTGATTTGGTATTTGAATGAAATCAGAATTGGAATAAATGGATATACCAAAAATGTTTTGGTAAATGAAAAATTACCAAAATTTTGTTTTGGTAAATGAAACCCTAATTGAGAGGTATATAAATATAACATATTCTCTAGGGTTTCATAAACTTTCACTTCTGCCACCTAAATTTATTTTCTCTCCCTTTGAGAAAATGAAACACAGAGTTTTTAGTTCTTGAGTTATGAGACAATCAAGAAAAAGGTGCTAGCAAACATTCATTTTGATCAAAGGTTGTTCGTGTGCCTCCGGCTTAAAAATCAAAAAGCTCGAGGTAAGGTATCACCGGAGTGAACCCCCTCTCTCCCTTCCAACAATCTTCCCTCTTCTTATTGTCATACATCGAGTTTTGACTATCCCCAAAAGGGTCTGATGATGAAAACACCTCCCCGAACTTAACAAGTGTCTGTTCATTCGTACCATCTCTAAAGCATGCCTTGAGTCTAGAAAGCCCGAACCAAGTCTCTAGAGAGCAAATTTTACCGCCCATTCATTAAATCGCACCCTAAATTTATGAATTGTGAATTATCGGAGTGATAAGTCACTCCTTTCGAGTAATCGTTACTCAAAATGTGCAACTTGTCAGACCGATGTTTGTCTTGTAAGACTGGAGTGCAAGTTCATGAAAAAATAGAAGTCAATTTTAGCCAAATAGATGTCAAAAATGCGTTCGAAAGCCCTAAAAACCTCCAAAAGTGACCTAGAATAGTGTGCGTAATCCCGAGAAGTAGCGCGTGAGCAAATTTATAACGTGTGACTATACCCAAACACACTTGCTCATGCATGAAAATAGAAACTGAACAAAATGGATGTTGAAAACACGTCCGAAAGATCCGAAAACCCTTAAAAGCAACCTCAGAATAGCGCGCACATGCCTTGAAATCAGCACATGACCAACCCCATGCCTGATCATCCACTACTGTAGTATGAAGCGTGATCACGCGCTTTGATCTGCATGCACGCACATAAAATCATTCATGCACGTGCCTTGGGACGCATGATCATATATATTTTGAACCCTTTTGCTATAAATAGGGGTCTCTACCTCCCATTTTAAAGGGGGAGCCGACACACACACCAAAACTCTATCGAGTTGAAGACTCAAGAGTCCCAATTTACACACTTTTGGCTCCCCCACTGCATTTTTCTTAGGATTTTTAGACTGACTTGAACCAAACCCACCCACATCTTTGTCAAAGCACGCTTCAAAGGTATACAAATTCGCATTCTACACGTCATTTTCAACCTCTTGACGAGGACAGCTTGAAAATCCCGTTAAGTAAAAGCTTCAAAAACCCAAAAATAAGCTCAGTCAAATCTGAGGACCAAATAATCATTGTATGGTAAGACTAGCAATTTACAAGCTGAATGTATAATCTCTGTTTTATTTTTGCTTATAATAAATTGTCATTTTGCATCCCCTAGCTCCAAAATGTGAAAAATCATAAAAATATCATTTTTCCATCAATTTTGCATTTTGTTTCCAAAAATACAAAATTTATCATTTTAATATAGTTTCTGCATTTTTAACATACTTTATTGATAAAAATTACATCTTTACGTTGTAAATAATATTTTCATATCATTTCTATAACTTTATGTGAAAAGCCATCATTTTTCATATAAAGTATGTATTTTGCATCTAGTAAGTATCATATCTTCATTTAGCATAATCTTCACATTTCCAATATACATACCGCATTTTCAACATAAAAATCACACTTTTGCATCAGAGCTGCATGTTTACATTAGAACTGCGCTTTTTCACTCATCAAACCTAAAAATAATACATATCGCATTTTCAACTTAAAAATCACACTTTTGCATCAGAGCTGCATGTTTACATTAGAACTGTGCTTTTTCATTCATCAAACCCGAAAATAAGTTTTTTTTTCTCATTTTTGCATCAAAATGCATTCAATAATGTGAAAGTTCACATTTCTGAGCTAGAGCCTCCATTTCATAGTCTAATGATGCAATCATGCATCTTTCGTTAATTCTCTACTATTTAGAAATATTTCATAATAATTCATGTAAATGCACATGATTATGCTTATATTTGCTCTTTCGATTAAGTGAGTATTCCCCGTTTACTTGTTATCCGAGTGGATAAATGGATGGAATTGTACACAGTTGTGGTAACCTCTATTTTGCAGGCATATTTTTATATTAGGATTAGATTTATATTTTTGCACCCCTTTTTCCTTTTTGAATGTATTTACTATGAAAGCCCTGTAAATAATCATACTTACTCTCCTTTAGTTTTTGTTATTATTAATGTGCTTGTGTGAATGTGCATATATTAACTGTCATTACCAAAACTAGGGTGCTGCAGTAGCCATGTATCGAGTATTATAATTAGAAATGGTAAAAAAAAAGATACGATCTCCTAAACCTAGAATCTCTGCTGGGGACGATACTTGTTGAGTGACCCAATGTTATCCCTTTCATATTTTCCTAATTTTCTACAAATCAGGTGGCGACTCGACAAACATAAAGCGTCTCGCATCCCCCTGAGAACAACCATTGTCCCTGTCCTATAATCGGAATGGATGTCCTATTCGGTAAAGCTACCTTGAAAACACAACAGAAATATTAGGTTACTCATAGTTGCGACTCCACTGGGGATGCTAATTACAAAGATCAATTCGAAAATGGCTATTTCTCATTACATAATACTCAATAATATGGAGCCCTTCACCGTTGCATTTGCACTACACATCACACATGCACCATTGGTCCCAATCAGCTGACAATGATGGAAAGTGATCCACTATGATTCCACACGAGTCATAGGGTGATCGATTCAAATTTGACACCTTTAGCCTTTACTCATGGTTTCGCCAGACTCATCTGACCAGAGTCTATGACCCAAGTCCTTAAGGGGGGTGACCCAAGTTATCAAAAGAATGCTAAACTCACTGACTGGAGTCTATAACCCTAGTTATGGGGGGGTATTCTCACTAAAGGAGCCCTTACCCTTTTACCCTCGACTTAGCCCATGTAAATAAACCAATAGAAATCTCCACTAGGATCCCACCAAGCTTTGCATGCTAGCCCTGATGCTGTCCGTTTGACCTGACATTCACAAGTGTTATGATGCTTTTAGTTTCTATCACTGATTGACATCATTACATCCGTTCTCACAGACTGCTCATACTTAGATTGTGTGATCCTTATTTACCTTGCATAAGCCCCATGTGGAAGGAATGATAAGAATCATATACCTCAGTATGAATAGCCTGTGAGAACTAGCGAATAGTGACATCTTTTAATGATGGAACCTATGAGAGTCTTCCATTTGTCCTTATCAGATCAAATAAGATGGGTCAAAAATTTGACTAGATTATAGACATTTATGTTGAAAGAATCAAATTGTAAACTATCAAATGATGCTTTAATGCCTCTTGGTAAACATATCGAATATTGATGCGGGGACACAAAATTTGGATCCTTCTGTTGACTATAGCCATTCCGTAAGCAGGCACGTATGGACTATAGATGCCATTTGTGACCCAATGACCGGTTCTCACATTGACATTGTATGATTACCTCGAGTGCATTTAAGCATTGTTCCGTAGTTTACCTTTTAGTTCTAATCAATATAAATTGAAACAACCTAGCCTGAGAGTGGAACTATAGTCCCATGCTGACTATTGGGTCAAAACCCAACTAGGAAATGGACTGAATAACCATATGGAGTAATAAGGTTGGAAGCAAGAGCTTGCTTGTGATTGGTTTGTTCCCTGTGCAAGAAATACTAACCAATTTTATTCCTTTTTTATTCATACAGATATAATATACATGTAAATAGCATACACTAACCCACATTCTTCTTGCAGCCATCCTGCATTTTTGCATGGATGTCCCATGCATATTCTCACCCCGTCCCTTCATATGGACGCATCATAACTTTTCTACGGCTTATGGCATGACAAGCATTCATTACTTTTTCTTTTAGCTTATCTTATTGATTACTAACCTTTTCTCTTTTGTTGTATTTTCTTTTCAGAGAACATTATATGCATCCCTAATAAGGCTCCATACATCAATGAATATCACGTAGTACACAACATAACATGCATTCATGCTATCCTTGTTCCTCACACTAATCTCATCCTTTTGAATAATATCATTACATTACACTACACATGCATTTTACACTGTGTGCACTCATACATGCATTTCATAATAATTGCACTAACCCCATCATTTTTGTAGTCATAAACCTCAAAGCAACCCCAAAGGGAGAGTCAAGAATGATTAAAAATGGTTAAGCAATCTGGGATTCAAAGTCTAAATGACCTACTCAAAGAGCATATGAAGAAATTCATAGTTGATGGTGGCGTAATCAACATCCTTTGAGCTAAAATCAAGACCATTGTTCAGACTGAAATCAAGACCATTGTTCAAACTGAAATCAAGAACATCCTTAACCAAACCCCAGACCTCAAAGATGAGACAATTTTCTTAAGTGGCAAGATTAACACTCCTAATTCTGAGTCAAATAAAGGGAAAGAAGTCATAAGCATGCCTAAAGATATTGAAGATGATTGCAAATTTTACCATGAAGGTTATCTACAATCCTCTTCCAAGATATCAAGTGCAGCCAAAATCTAAATCGGTAATGGAAATCCAAGAACTATCCTGTAAGACTATTCAGCTTAAGGTTCTGATGAAAGAAAACACCAACACTCTAATCGAATGCTTTAATCAGCTTTTTACACTCATGAACAAGTTCTCACGAGGTCATTCTTGGCAGCCCTACTGTTCTGAGCTTGATAAAGGTAAATGACCAAGACGTATTAACCGAAACATGGTGGGTTATAATCTATTACATCCAGAGTTCCAAGAATTGCCTACAATTGATCTTCATCTGACTTGTAGAAAATATTCAAAGTTCAACCAACCTCTCTCCAAGATCTTCAAAATGCTTCAACAAAGAAACCTTGTGAAACCCTGTAAACCAAAAACATTACCAAATCCAATACCACCCTAAATAGACCTTAACCTATATTACCACCATCACCAAATACCAGGACGTACCACTGATGAATGTTATACCATTGAACGCATAGTTCAAGATTTGATAGACTCTAGGAAAATTAAAGACCTAGAAGAGAGTCCCAACGTCAAAACTAGCCCTTTACCCAAATACAGAGATCTACCCCACACCAAAAACAAATCACTCCCTAACTATCCAGTCTCACTATAACCACCCTCAAAGATAGAGCTCACTTCCTTTAGGACACATGAATCTCAAGGAATTAATGGGGCACTTGCTTCACAAATCCCACCGGTCCTCTATAAACCTACATCTGATCATCATAAGAAGGAAAAGCGAAGGAGAACCATGGAAAATTATCCTCAATGAAAGTCATAAACAAGTAGTATCATAGCTAGAATGAATAAGATCAATGAAACTCCTCTCTGATGTAAATAATGAACTCTTATTTTGTTATTTTACTAGTGTTGAATATTTATGTGGTTTAATGGAATGCCAAATCCTTTATCTGTCATTACCTTATAATCTATTGATTGTCTTTACTCACTTCACACTCCATTAAAACTGCAAGTGTTTAATTCTCCTCATTCGAAAAAAAAATGATGAAGAAAGAAGAAAACGAAAAGAAAGAATTAAAGATAAAAACCCACTTAGGTACATAGAACCGCTTAGGCAAAAGGGGGCAGAAAAGAAATAATAATATGAGGCATGCACTTGAATGAGTACTTATTGTAAGCCGTTCTCTGATTCATCATTAGATTATAAGGAGTGCAAAAAGACAAGCTGCTAAACTTGCATTCTATCTTGCTCACCATACTGTCATCAAGATCCCTAGTTTCTCCCTCAGATGTATTGATCCTCCTATTACTAATACCGATCCCAAAACTACTAATCGTCTGACTCTCCCTAAAGGAATGCTCACCTTTATCATATAGCATACTCATTTGCATTACATGACGCATGCCCTAAGAGTGCAAGTCGATGTTATTCTTCTTGGCATACCAATACCATCATCATTTCATGCATACATGCATCAAGATCATTAAATACATTCATGTATAAGCTCAAAATAAAATTTATTTTATTTTCATTCATCTACAGGCATACACATGTCCTAGGACAAGAAATAAGCTACCATTCATCATGTGGCATAATCATCATGCATACATCCACACAACACATTCACGATTCGAACAAAATCACATAGTCATCATCCAGAGGTACAACAGGCACAAATGTTGCAGTCATCATTAAAGAGCATACAAGTCAGTCATATACAACAACACTAATAAGTGGTAAAAGGTACAATATATGGGACAGATGCCCAGATACAACACCCAGAGTCTGTGATCTTAGGAAAATGATATAACAACAAAATGACCACAGCCAAAGGCCTACACCTAGCTGCCTAAACAACTACATAGACCAT
This sequence comes from Mallotus repandus, assembly GCA_949671775.1. Taxonomy (NCBI): domain Eukaryota; kingdom Viridiplantae; phylum Streptophyta; class Magnoliopsida; order Malpighiales; family Euphorbiaceae; genus Mallotus; species Mallotus repandus. The sequence continues at coordinate 16,841 of CATIWM010137255.1, forward strand.
GGTTGCCATCATAAATAAAAGCTGAATCCACTCAGGCATCTCTACCACCTGGGCTAGGCACCTCATCATTCTGACCCATGCAAAAAGCGCCAATTCTCACTCCAGCTGTTGAACACGCTCACTCTAAGATGCTCACTCTCTCTCCCACTCATGGCTAGCAAGAATGTGCTGACTCTATATTAAATAAGCATCATAAATTACATTCATGCATTCATAAAGGCACATGCATTTGCATAAAATAGGTATAATAAGGAGTCAATAAATTTAGGATGTATGCTCTGTGCACCAGCGAACTCCATGAAATACTCATGCACACTAATCGCAATAATATACTAAGACTGAGCAATAGAAATAGGCACCTACCAAGCAGAGAAATATGATAACAAATAAATCAAAGAAAGGGAAAAACCCCGAATAAAGTCCAAAGACTGACCTGAGTAGTGTCTGTAGGTGCTACATCCGACAAAGGTATGCCAACCCTAGGTAAAGGAAAGCGCGCCCCAGCTCCTTACAATATCAGGGGCACCGTGGTCATCAAATCACCAAGAACTAAACCACTAGATTTCACACCACTAGTATGAGTCATCCCCTCAGTTCTAGGGATACTCTCCTCATCAAAGAGGGAAGAACTCGATCTCTTTCGGCAATATCCTCGACACTACAGATAAGTTATCATAACTCATGTCATTTACAGCTTATCATTAACAAAGTTTGTTACATGTTTATACACAAGCAATAAAAAGGCAAAAAATAAGAAGCAAACCGGATCAGAAGATGATACCCTGGAAGCAGAATGACCTTGGGATGCTTGTAAAGTCCCGCCTCTTGAGCTCGAAGGCTGTGTAAGATTCGACTGAGGAGCTGGAACTGGAGGAACAAAGTCATTTGCTATGACATCAATCAATTGGAGGATCAATGTACACATATAAGAGAAGTGTGCGTCTCCTAAAAGACTCTCAGAAGGATATCCTCTCTCAGTTTCAATAAGCTCATCTCTAGTGAACTCTCGACCCAAAAACATGTTACCAAGGGCAGCAATAGGAACTCTCCTCATATACGGTCCATCCCACCAACTATGGACTCGCTTGCCCAAATACCATACATTATCAATAATGCCAGCTAATAAGACTCTCCTCTATGTCAAGCGCCAAGCAACCGCCATCTTGGCTGACCAATCCTCTCTCTCTAACCACCAACATGCATAAATCTATCTAAGAAGCAATATAAACAAAAGACTATCAAAGAATATGAAAAGTGGGGTCAAAATCCATTGTACCTGGCTCTGGGCCAATATACTCAGGAAATCTCTTGCCTCCATAGGATTCTCAATCAAATCAGAAGTCTTCTAGATCCACCGCGGAAGGCGCAAAAAATCACTCTCAGGAAAGTGCTCAACAGTGGGACAAGGGAGCACTCCAAGCTCATAAGCCCAAATTTGCCAAAGAAGAAGAAGTCAAAATATCTAAAGTTAATAAAATAAACAATAAAGATAAGAGATCACACTCACATCCAGCACGAATAAGTAGTTACATATCTGCAAGCCTCCTCAACAACCTACATCCAGAATACATACGAGAAAAAGCAGTCATAACCCAATTGTATTTTGACAAATCTCTCAAGTTCCTCAAAATAGGTAGCAACTGCATATAACTAATACCTGAAGCATTCAGAAAAATAACGGCACTGAGAAGGTAAAATAAGATGCATCGGGCTAGCTACTCTGAACTAACATGACCAGCATCATGTCCTGACCTAACCTTAGCCATAAGCTCCGTGTATCGAATCAAACAACTGGACTTCATGGAAGCAGTAACCCTAAACAAATCCTTCAACCACATGTTCCTCACTACCACGGAACTATACGACTCATTACTAAGAGGGACGAGTTCTCCAGAGAAACTGAGCCCGGTGATCGCAGTAAAATCTAATTAAGTGATAGTCATCTCTTCAAAAGGCAAATAAAATGTATGGGTGGTGTCCATCCATCACTCAACAAGAGCACACATCGCAGCCTAGCTCGATGCATAAGAATTATAAGTAAGAGCATAAATAATGTCGTCAAAGCCATTTCCAGCAACCATCTGCTTCATGAATGACGGAAGGCCCTGATGGTACAAGTTGACCTTGTTAAAACTACCAGGCAGCTGAATAATAGGCCCTTGAGACTGCAATCGATAGGTAAATCATTTAAAAAATGCATTAAATACTAAAATAGCTCTTTTCATCATTCTTGCAGGAACAAAATCGAAATAAAAAATGTCAAACAAAGCAGCGGGAGAACGATCATAACAAATGCTAAATAGAAAGTACAGGCAGCAAGCAAGCAGCTAGAGCAAGATTAACACCAAGAATCACACAGACTATAGAATGAAAAGCAGATAGCAAAAGCTAAAACATGCAAGCAAGTGTTTGAAAGAATAAAAGAACAGCAGATAGGATGACAAGAGCTAAACTACAGCAAAAGCTTAACAAACAGCCAAAGCTAAGCACACTACAACAAGAGCTGAACTATAGCAAGAGCTAAACTACAGCAAAAGCTTCACAAATAGCCAAAGATAAGTAAACTACAACAAGAGCTAAACTATAACAAAAACTTCACAAACAACCAAAGCTAAGTAAACTACAGCAAGAGCTAAACTATAACAAAAGCTAAACTACAACAAAAACTTCACACAACCAAAGCTAACAAGGGCCAAACAGCAATAAAAGCTACAGAGGAAGTAGACAAGAACTGACCTGGCGATGATGAATAGTCCAAGCATGGGTATCCAAACTATGAACAATAGGAATCAGACCTCCCCAAGAAAGTCAAGGTGGACAGGATCGTCCTGAGAACTAGATGGATGAGAAGAAGCTCCACCACCAGTCCCAGCAGTCTCTATAACTCCAGTAGTGGTAGAAGTCCCCGTGCCAGTCTGCATAAACTCCACACCACCTACCTCCAAATTCAAGTCATCAAAAGTGAAAGAAGTATTATCCACACCCCTAAAGTCGTCGGGAATAAGAGGAAAATCCATAATTCTTGGAGCAGCAGAATAACAATAGAATAAGAAAACAAAAAAAAATAAAAATGCTCAAAAAATGTGAAAAGAAGTCACAGAGGACCAAAAAATATCAAGAGCTATAGCTGCAACAGCCAGAGCTATAGTCCTTACAGCTAGAGCTATAGTCCTCACAGCCAGAGCTACAGTCCTCACATCTAAAGTTACAGTCATCACCGCTAGAGCTAAAGTCATCATAGCGAGGGCTACATATGACACAACAAGAGCTACAGTCACAATAAGAGCTACAGTCACAATAAGAGCTATAAATATTACAATAAGAGCTGCAGTCATCATAACAAGAACCACAGTCAGTACAGCAAGGGCTATAACACCACAGCGAGAGATATAATTATAGCAAAGGCTACAGATACCATAGCGAGAGCTATAATTACAACAAGGGCTACAGATACCACAACGAGAGCTATAATTACAGCAAGGGCAATAGATGCTACAACAAGAGCTACAGTTAGTAAAGTAAGGGCTACAATCATTATAATAAAAGCTACACAACACAGAAATTGCCATATCCCAACAAGACTGTCAAACAAGGCTAAAAGCATAAAGGCCTCCTAGCATGGACCATAAGACCACCAAAAGGGAAAAGCAACTGCGCCAATGAGCAAGAGCAAGAAGCATCAAATCAACAGAAGTAATGCAATAAAAGGGAAGCCAGAATGTGCCCTGGCTCAAAATCGTTATCTAAAGATATAACCAATACTAACTACAATTCTTTTGTTTTATTTTGTAGGCTAATGCGACCGTGCAAATTAAAGCAAATGCAAGTACAAAAAGGTGAAAGCTGCTCAGAAAGTGATACAACAAGGGTTACGTAATATAGCAAGAGCTACAACCACAAGAATATAGCAAAGGGCTATATTTTCAAAGCATACAATACGCAACAATGACAACATCAACAAGTCAACAAAAATGACAAACAGAAAATGTCAAACACAACAAATTAACAAGTTCCACCATCATCACCACCTCTAGACTAGGGAGTGCCCTCTTCCTTCTTTCTCTAAAGCATGCATCTATATTAGCATTCATACATTGAAAATAAAATAAAAATAATAATGGCTCTTTTCTTGCATTTTTGTAAACTTCATCTCTGCCATGAATTGCATATATCAGAGTCAAGTGAGCTGATTTCAATTATTATTATCATTCTTTAATGCTCATTTTGCGATTTTCTAAAAATGATCAACAACTCTAAGTAAGGACTTTCTAAACTTTAATCAACCTAATACTTTCCCACCACCTGGATGGACGAAGAACACGCTAGACAAAACCTATAAAGGACATTAATGAGCAAAATAAATTACAGTTATTAAGATAACTTTCAGAGAGGCTAGTGATCTCAAGACCATACTCACCTACTCCAATGCTTAAAATTGAGCACGTGTATTCAAAGAACTCCTTGACGGCATTCATGCTAAGTGACAGAAGACGGGGAATGCTTGAGAAGAGAAAGATAAAAAAAAGAAAGAAACAAAAGAAGAGAGACAAAAATAAATGTAGGAAAAGCAAAGCAAAACAATAATAATAATAATAAATCTTTGTGTAACCTTTCGGCGACATCCATGCTCAGTAATACGGGAACGGCAAGTGGTACTAAAGAAAGGAGATCCCTGCAAGAGCGAATAAATAATGTATGGTCAATTATCACTTTCCTACTCAAAAGCCTCTTGATAATTGAAATTTATTCTATTCATCTACATTCTTTATAAGTTTCATCTCGCTACATTCTTCAGAAATTCACTTGGGAAGCTTGCTCTCCACTTGGTAACACAAACAGTCTTAACCACTAGTTATGGATCATGTTTTCGAATTACTAAGATAAGCATTAACTCAAGGTTATCATAGTTAAGATAGCTCAAATGCTTTAATACATATAACTCTTGGCATCGATGGATCAATTGCAAGAATTTAAGAATAGATGCACTTAATTAACCGTGACTAATTCAATGAATAATTTCAAGAATAAAAAATTCTTTTCAAACAAAGTAATAATGAACTCATGCTCACATGTTCATATGTGCCGTCTCAGAAATTTGAGCTACAACTAGCGAATAAAAATCCAAAAATCATCATCATCGATCAAAGATCAAGAAGCATCCACAAGAAGAACAAAATAAAAGAAAGACTTCAAGCTGCAACCAGCCAATACAAATCCAAAGTTATTATCACCAATCAAGATGAGAAAGTACATACAAAGACATTAAAATAAAGGAAGAACTCTAAGACATAACCATTCAATAAGAATTCAGCAAGATCCAAGAGCATCTGCTACAAAGCTAAAAGTGGTGTTATTTGTTTGCTTGACACCTAAAGAGGTTATAGTGGTGTTATTTGCCTGACGCCTAAAGTGATTTAATGGCATTATCTCTTAACATTACAAGAGAATGTTAAGTACCCTTAACATTGCCAGAGAATGTTAAGTACGATGCCCAAAGGGGTAATCATTGCATTTTGCATACGTATGATTGCATATCATATGCTTTATTGCATATCACTATCACCTGCTTGTCTCACTCGCTTGAATCATCCTGTATGAAGAAATGTATCTTTGCGTGTATCCCAAATTACATCATTCTGCATATATCCCAAATTGCTTCTTGTATGAATCATTGTCATCCTTGCGTGAATCCCAAAATTGCATTCTTGCACAAGCCTTAAATTGCATTATCGCCTGCATCCCAAACATGCATTCTAGTGAAAAAAAACAAACACACACAAAATGTATGAGCATGAGCACTACATGACATAAGACACTGTATTTGACATCACTGTCTTAGAAAGTCATATCATCCTTCATAAAAATAGGGCAAACATAACACAAGCATGTCACATTCATGATTATCGCATTATCACATCACCAGAATCATATCCGAGACATTACAATCGATGACATTTTCATCTACTTAGAAGCATTTTCACCTACTTAACAATATATTTTTCACTTTCTTAGTAGCATTTTCACTTTCTTAGCAGCATTTTCATCTGCTTAGAATTTTTTTAATCTGCTTAGAAGCATTTTCACTTGCTTAGTAGCATTTTCACTTGCTTAGTAGCATTCTCATCTACTTAGTAGCACTTTCATCTACTTAGTAGAATTTCTTATTTGCTTAATAGCATTTTCATCTACTTAGAAGCATTTTTATCTTTTTAGAAGCATTTTTATTTGCTTAGTAGCACTTTCATTTGCTTGACACCTCAATAGGTTATAGTAGCACTTGCTTGACACCTTAGTAGGTTATAGTAGCATTTCCATTTTCTTGACACCTCAATAGGTTATAGCAGCACTTGCTTGACACCTCAGTAGGTTATAGTAGCATTTTCACTTGCTTGACACCTTAGTAGGTTATAGTAGCATTTCCATCTGCTTGACACCTCAATAGGTTATAATAGCACTTGCTTGACACCTCAATAGGTTATAGTAGTATTTTCACTTGTTTGACACCTTAGTAGGTTATAGTAGCATTTCCATTTGCTTAACACCTCAATAGGTTATAGAAGCACTTGCTTGACGCCTCAGTAGGTTATAGTAGCATTTTCATCTGCTTGATACCTCAATAGGTTATAGTAGCACTTACTTGACACCGCAGTAGGTTATAGTAGCATTTCCATCTACTTGACACCTCGATAGGTTATAGTAACACTTGCTTGACACCTCAGTAGGTTATAGTCGCATTTTCACTTGCTTGACACCTCAGTAGGTTATAGTAGCATTTCCCTCTGCTTGACACCTCAATAGGTTATAACAGCACTTGCTTGACACCTCAGTAGGTTATAGTAGCATTTCCATCTGCTTGACACCTCAATAGGTCATAGTAGCACTTGCTTGACACCTCTATAAGTTATAGTAGCATTTTCACTTGCTTGACATCTCAGTAAGTTATAGTAGCATTTCCATCTACTTGACTCCTCAATAGGTTATAATAGAACTTGCTTGACACCTCAGTAGGTTTTAGTAGCATTTCTATCTACTTGACACCTCAATAAGTTATAGTAGCACTTGCTTGACACCTCAGTAGGTTATAGTAGCTTTTTCATATGCTTGACACCTTAATAGGTTATAGTAGCACTTGTTTGACACCTTAATAGGTTATAGTAGCACTTGTTTGACACCTTAGTAGGTTATAGCAGCATTTCCATTTGCTTGACACCAAAGAAGCTTACAAAAGCATTATCTCACCTCAGCTGAGGAGGTTGCAAAAGCACACAGAAATAGGTGATGACTCCTCTAGCTAAACAAAACAACATTAATAATGATGGGCCTGATGTCAAAAGACTAAATGGTGCACCATCAAGTAAGTACTTATTCCCAAAACTGTTTTTGCATCTCTATATTACTTCACGTGTATTGACATCAGTGCTAGGAGGCTATGCAACACACGCGAAGTAGGAGGACTGTCCCTAAAAGGGTCCGATGAAGAAAACACCTCCTCAAACTTGACAAGTGTCTGTTCATTCGTATCACCTCTAAAGCGTGCCTTGAGTCTTGAAAGCTTGAACCGAGTCTCTAGAGAGAAAAATCGGCCTCCCAGTCATTAAGTTACACCCCAATTTTATGAATTATGAATTATTGGAGTGATAAGTCTCTCATTTCTAGCAATCGTTGCTCAAAACATGCAACTTGTCAGACCGATGTTCGTCTCGTAATATCGGAGTGCAACTTCATGAAAAAATGGAAGTCAATTTTGGCAAAATGGATGTCGAAAACATGTTCAAAAGCCCTAAAAACCTTGGGAAGTGACCCCAGAATAGTGCGCATAATCCCGAGAAGTAACACGTGAGCAAATTTATAATGCATGACCATACCCAAACACACTTGCTCACATGTGAAAATGGAAGCCGATTTTGACAAAACGGATGTCAAAAAAGTGTCTGGGAGGTCCAAAAACCCTTAGAAGCAACCTCAGAATAGCGCGCGCATGCCTCAAAATTAGCGCGTGAGCACACACCCCATGCATGATCATGCGCTACTGTAGCGTGAAAAGTGATCTCATGCTCCACGCATGATCACATGCTGCTGTAGCATGATCATGCACTCCGATCCACATGCACACATGTAAAACAATGCATACACACTCCTTGGGACGCGTGATCACACATATTTTAACCTTTTTGTTATAAATAGGGGTCTCTACCTCCCATTTTGTATGGGGAACCTGACAAACACATCGAAACTCTGTCAAGTTAAAGACTCATGAGTCCTAATTTACACACTTTTGGCTCACCTATTGCATATTTCTTAGGATTTTTAGACCGACTTGAACCAAACCCACCCACATATTTGTTAAAGCACGCTTAAAGGTATACGAATTCGTATTCTACACGTCAGTTTCAACTTCTCGATGAGGACAGCTTGAAAATCCCATGAAGCAAAAGCTTCAAAAACCCAAAAACAAGCTCAGTCAAATTTGAAGACCAAATAATCATTTTTGCACATTTATTTCACTGTTTTGGATTTTACTTTTATTACCGCTAGCAATTGAGAAATTGTTGTGATTGTATGGTAAGATGGGCAATTTGCATGCTGATTGTATAATCTCTGCTTTATTTTTGCTTATAATAAATTGTCATTTTGCATCCCCTAGCTCCAAAATGTGAAAAAAACATAAAAATACCATTTTTACATCAATTTTGCATATGGTTGGCCTTCTCTGATTTTGTACCATAGATATAAGGTTAACGATGGGTCTTGTAGGGCCAACTCTTCCGTCTTTTTCTTCATCATTATTCTTGTGCCTTTTATCCGATAACCCTCAATAACACTTGCATTTGGACTTGTAATGCTTCCAACCATTGTGTTACATTTTGGATTAACTATTATTGCTCTTCGATTGCTCTTAAAACATCTTACAATCCTCGATCACCATCTTGGGATTGGTTGTCACCACTAGCACTACTATTAGTCATCAATTAGGAGAAATCTACTCTGATATCACTCAACATAGTGTGTAATATGATTAATCTACACACGATTAATCAATAAGAATAAAAATGCCTCAATCCAAAGGCTAATTCTAAATCTAGAGAACAAGTAAAGCAAAAGCTTCAATTGATTAATAAAAGTGAAAACCCATCTTAAACAAACCATAAAATAATTATTTATACCCTAAGATTAATAAGGATAAAATAGAAATAAAATAAATATCCCAAATAATAAAATAAAAAACCCGAAACACATAGCTTTTAATTATTTGCAGCGCACGACCATGTTCGAAAAGACGAATAACCATGTGCATCTGATGCTCAAAATCTCACTCTCATGCACAGTCGTGCCACACATCCACACAACTGTCATCTATCCTTATATTATCCGTCTTAACCTTGTCAACTACTCTACACTTAACATGAGTGCACTTCCATTTGACACTTATTGTAATTGATAATAAACGGCTCATCTAATTGTAACCTCTTAAATTCTCAAAATTTTATTGTTTGTAAATTAGGGTGGTCTCTTTGATATTGTCATTTGTTAAAGTTGTAAAGATTTTGAATCTAAATCCCCAGTCATTATCTACCAATGTTAATGAAAATTATTGTCTTTTATGATGAATGTTAAAAAAAAGGGATAACGACATTTGCAAGAGTGAAAGTAAGATATTTTTTACAATTAAGTCCTGAATGTTCAATTTGTAACATCTAAGTTCTCTAAGTTTTTAAAAATTTAAAAATTAGTCCTATCCGCTAAATGTAACAGCAGCAGCTGATGTGGCAGCAATTTTCACCATTGTGTTATCCACGTCAACTCCATGTGGACTAACAGGCCTCTTAATCATTGCCTACATGGCAATTCTTCTTCTTCTTCTATTTTCTTCTTCTTCTTCTTCCATTTTCTTCTTCTTCTTCAATTCTTTTTCTTAATTTTCTTGTGCCATTTTCTTCTTCTTCTTCTTCTTCTTCTTCTTCTTCTTCCATCTTGTTCCTTCTTCTTTAAGTTTTTTTTTTTCAAATGGAAGAAGAAGAAATTTGCATCTTCCAATATGTAATCAAATCCAATGCTTACATAAGTATGAATATGGCTACCTCTAACATCAACAATGCCTAATCCATTTAATCATTTCCATTCATCCATCAAATTACCCAATCTTTTCCAAGTATCTAGAACATAAAATCACATAAAACACCTCAAAAGAAACATACTTTTACCAAAGAAAATGAAAAAAGAAAAGAAGAAAAAACCTGTGAGGAACAAGAGTAGCAGTAACACCATTTTGGAGATGGATCTCTGAACTTTCAACAACAGTAACAGAAGGAATATTAACATGAGTAGACAGGAGAAGATTTTGGTCGATCAAGAACCCGGTACCCAAAGTTCCATTTCTGACACCAGAGGAGATTGTAGCCATGGCAGAACCCTTGATGGAAAAATGATTGCTTTCTTTTTCTCTGACTTGCCTATTCCTTTACAAAAGCACCAAGACTCTATCAAAACTCCCATTTTTTTCAAAAAATAAAAAATAAAAATCTTAACCTTAGCATATAACAATCAGCTGTTGCTGTTACATTTTGAGTGATTAGTAGCAGTAGTTTCTTAAGAGCAAGGACAAGAGTCCAATTGAAAAAAAAATGGAAGAAAAAGGAGAAAGATGGAAAAAGAAAATTAAGAAAAAGAATTGAAGAAGAAGGAAAAAAATAGAAGAAAAAGAATTGCTACGTAGGCAATGACTAAGAGGCATGTCAGTCCACTTGGAGCTGATGTGGACGACACAGTGATAAAAATTGTTGTCACGTCAGCTGCTGTTGTTATATTTAGCGGATAGAACTAACAGTTAAATTTTTAAAAATTTAGAGAAGTTAAATGTTACAAATTAAACATTCAGAACTTAATAGTAAAAGATGTATTACTTTTAGGCTTGCAAATATCGTTATCCGTTAAAAAAATAATTACCTTGTTATATAAATAAGCCCACGGTCTATTCAACTTTCATTGTATTAAAAAAATTTCTGTTGCTTCAAATTGACGCCTGTCGTAATAATAACTGGATCATCTCATTGTAACGTTCTCCCCCTAACAAATATTTTGACCAGTGAAAAGATGGTTTAATGGATTAATCTTCGATCAGCTCAGTAATGAAATGTAAACTCAATAAAGAAAAGTATTTAGTACAAATATGTATGTTATTTGGCATAAGATATTTGTCGCCATAAACAACTTGGCATCTCAAATGTTGACACTCCAAATTGGACCAAGATGTTTGACAATGGATTATACTGAAACAGTCTTGGTTGCTTACTGTAGTTTGTTTCTTGTATTGATATTTTTTTTTTCTAATTTTCTCTTATTTGATTAATTCAACTTTTATTTCCTTGTAAATGGATATGTTTGTAGTTAGCTCTTTGTTTGTGAAGTGTTTTTGTCCTTTGAGGACTTGTGTTTATTTGCTGCCCGCGTGTACAACAACACTACATTATTATTGGAACAAAACAAGCAAATTAGCAACTACACCACGCAACGTATTTCTACTTAATTAACTTAATTGGAATTTATTTATCATTTTAAATAATGTGCATATAGTTTAAATGAATATTTAAATTTGTGAAATCAATCCGTATTTTGCACCAAATATGAATAACTAATTAATTAAATTTAACAAATTAATCAAATAAAAATGAGAATTTAATAAGTTATTGTAATAGTTTTATTTTATTATTTTTTATTAAGACTATATATGTATTTTTAATATGTATAGTAATAATAATAATTGAATAAATAAAATATAAATAAAAAATAATTGAAAAAATATAATTTTTTTTAATTAGAATAAATAAAAATCATAAATTTTTTGGAAAGAAAAAGTAATATTTTAGATGTAATAGAATTGGAGTGTTTTACATAGAGTAGAACAAGCATATTTTAAAATAAGATGTTTTATATTTTCTTAGAAAAATATTATAAATTTTAATAACTCAACACCTAAGCCTTTAGAAGTGAATGTTAGATTATGAAGAGAGACACTTGTCAACTTTTGAGTTTAACAACTATGGAGTTCAACATTAAATACATATATAGACTATATCAAATCCTAACAAAAATGTTTGAAATTGTCAAATGAATTCGACTACTTTTAAACTTATATTTCTAAATAAATAAAATAATCCTAATTATTTTTATTTTCAAATATATCTTTCTAAAGGGCTTTTTTTTAACTGAAATTAAAAATCAACTTGAATTTTAGATTTATAACAAACATAATAATTCAAAATATAAAATTCATTTGAAATCAATTCTATAAACTATTTCTTTCAATCAAACACACTTCATTAATAAAAATTCATTTGGAAATGAATTTTATTTAGAATTTATTTAAAAATAAAATGAATTTCTTAATGGAATTGAACCAAATATAATGTAGATTTTTTTTTTAATTTTCAAAAACTAAACCAATGCAAATGTAATTTTTGACGTTCAAACCTAGGATCTTGTAAACCAAAATAGACACACTTTCCATGAAATTATATATATTTTTATAGAATATTTAAATATTTTATATGTATATATATTTAAAATAATATATGTCCATACATGTATAAATGTTAAAAAGTATTAATACATGTATTAAATTTAAACTCACGCGTTTAAAATTTAATAAATAATATAATATAAAATTTAATAAATAATGTAATACTAATAAAACTTTTAACACATGTATTAATACATTTTTAATTTTAATAATACTTTTAGTTATTAATTATGTAGTATTATTTTATTTTGAAACAATTCAATAATTAAGAATTTAGTAATTAGATTGATGTATTTTAGTATTATATGTATGATGCATATTTTAAAAATTTTATAAATTATAAAAATAATTAATATTTAATAATAACATGTAATGTATTTTGAAAAATTAAGATATTTATGTTAAAATTTAAAATTTGGAACAAAATTGCTACATATCAAAAATGTTTGGTCTATTTATGCAAATATTTAGTTAATGTGATAATAGGTCTCATATTAATAGTGTCACCTAGGATGTCATGTCAACACCTTTCACACTCAATTTTGATCAAATTAACGTTGGGCTAAAATTGCTACTTATTTGTAAACTTTGGATATTTTTTCCAAATTTTAAAAAGTGGATTAAAATCATAACAAGTTGAAAAGGTTTGAATTTTTTTAGACCAATAAGCTATATATATACACACATATAATTCGTCGCTAATAACGATTTTCTAAAAAATTCTCCTTCCAATTTGATTAGCTCCCTATATTTAAGGAAAAAAATACTTTAAAAAAAATTAAAATACTTTTAAAAAATTAAAAGAACTTTTTAGTTTTTTTTTATTTGAGTGTTTAACTCTTTTTTTTCATTCAAGTGTTTGAACTTTGAATAATGAGTACATTTTAGTGCTTCCGGCCGATTTGCGGCTAACTGTATGCTGATTAGGATCAAGTGGGTTCCATTTTTGCTTACTAGACATGTCATGTCATTTACCACACATATCAATAGTTTAGATTGACAAAATTATCCTCATCTTCTTAAAGAGAATTTAGGAATTAGGATTTTTAAAATACAAATTGATAAAAATCAAAAGAACTCCTTGTTTCCATTGTAATACGAGATGAAATCACTTGGGACAAATTGATAAAAATTAATAATAATTTTTTTTTGGAAATTTATTTTTATTAAGAAAACAAGAGCAATACATACAGAATAGCCACTTACAGAGCTTTGAAAACAAAATATTGGCCTACGAAGGCCACCTTATTTCTCTACCCTGAGAATACGAACTTAGTAGCCAATTTTTAGTTAGAGACCTGCTCAACGTATAACTAAGAGAAAGAAGGAGATGAACTACCATCAAATATACTAACTAAGGACAAGAGATTTAAAGAAACTATAACCTAACAATTCTATTCTAAGCATTTGCATTGCCAACTTTGCAAGTATGCAACCTCAAAAATCAACTTTGTTCTTTTAGGTTTAGTAGTCACCTCTCCCTCATTTTTCTTCTTTTTCTTCTTGTCTCATTTTTTTTCTTTTTATCTCTAGACTCTATAAAACCACCACTGCTCATAATTTTGGCCACCAACTCAAATTGTTTTCTTAGTTGTTGTTGAATCCGAAATAACATAACTTTATCTTTTTGTTAGACGTCGGCCGCCGCTGCCATAAGCAAGAAAAAGGCCACTCCTTCTCTTTTACCGTTGATGCTACCTATGCCGCCGCCTTTGGTTTTTTTCACTATGGCTTGATCTGTCACATCAATTGATTTGTCACCTCTAGAATTTTTGAGCTCTTGAATTTGTTGGTTTTTTCTCTGCAATGAGCTCTTTTAATAAATCTGTATTTTTAAAAAATTGTTATTTTAAAAACTCTAATTCCTAAATTCTCTTAAAGAGCAATTTTGTCAATCTAAAACTATTTATATATGTGGCAAATGACATGGCATGTCTATACAGTCAGCCATAAATCGGCCAGAGCACTGAAATGTACTCATTATTTAAAGTTGATATATATATATATATATATATATATATAGGCAAAGGTGCATTTTTGCCCCTAATGTTTTTAGCGGAGCTCTGATAAGCCCTCTTTCTTTTTTTTTTTGGGATAAAAAATACATGAGTTTTCTTAAAATGATGTTTTTAGGCCCTTCTCTTAACATTTAAGAAAAATCTAGCAACATCCATTGAATAGAGATGATATGGCAATAAATGGATCCCAGTCAAATATTATCTAACTTTTAAAAAGATCCTTCTAGCTGATGCATGCAGATTCCTGCTTGAGTTGATGCTTCTCTTTTTTTTTTTTTTTTTTTTTTTTGCCATCAGGCTTGCCAAATGCACCTCTCCACCTTCAAAAATCCCTCTCTCTCTCCTTTGTACAACCCACCACTAATGCTCTGTCATCATCAACCTCATCGCCCTTATAGTCATTTTCTGAGGACCCAATCCTTTCTCCTTTTCTTTCCCTATCTTTCTCCTCTACTTCCTTCTCCTCTACTGCTCTCTCCTTTGGCTCTCTTGCCTACACTGTCGAACACCTTTACTATGTAATTCATCTCCTTGAATCCCAACTTCGCACTGAAGTCTTATCTTGCCATACTGACCTCCTTAACCAATTATCATCTCTCAAGCATGTCGAACATGCTTTATCGATCGTCAAATCTGCAATTTCATCTTTACAATCATCTGTACGTCGCATGCGATCTGATCTCACTGAGCCTTAAGAATCCATATAATTAAAGACCCAACAACTTTCCAACCTACATTCTACTACTGAGCTTTTGCAACACACCATTCATGCTCTTAGATTGTATAAAAAGCTCTGTGATGTGATCTATGCGTCATAATTGGAGCCTGAGAAGTTAGATCTTGCTAAGGCAGCACAACTTCACAGGGAGATCTTAAATACGTGCAATAAGTATGATTTGGTTGGGATTGATTGTATAGATAAAGAATTGAATTGGGTTAAAAAAATTGGGGAAAGTTTACAAACTGAAACAATGAAAATTCTTTACTTGTGAGTTACTTGCATAGAATTTGAAAGACTTGTACTCAAATCTATTATATATAGCTTGTATATTAGTTGGTTGATGAAGAGGTTATCCCACATTGTTTTTGGAAAAGAGTTTAGTGCCCCTTATTTTATAAGGTACACTATAATAATTGGTTTAGAGAAATATGGAGGGAAACCAAATTTATTTCAAATTTGGTGGTAAAAGCACATTGAACTATAAATAAATAAACATATAAATATATATACATATTTATAGTCTAATTATGGCACCTGGCATAGGCACAAAATTGATATAAGTGCCCTACAGTTAATTTTATATTATTATTATTATTAATAGTTGCAACCTTTTAAAAGGTTGTTTATTAACTGTAGACTACTATTATATATATAACAATTTAGGTGCTAATTAACGTATTTTTTTCTCTCCTAATTTTCTCTGTAACTCTCTCAACCAAAAATAAAGAAGTTCTCTACGAATTTACATAATTTGCTATTTGTAAATTCAAGGCTTTGTTGTATCTTAAAGGTATATTGTCTTAACCTTATAGCAAACTTAGTGGGGGTAATTAATACCTTAAAGATAGTGATTCTCACGCCTCAAAGCCTTTGTAAATACCCACTGTTCTAACAAAATCAACAGAGTAGAAATCATAATGAAAAAATCGATTAATAAGGATTATGATTGTTGTTTAATATATCTTCTTTATTTAATTTTAGGTTAATAAGGAATCAGCAAGACTTATTGAGTTCAACAAGGGGCACAAAACCTTGAAACTTAGGAAAAAAGCTGATAAATTGACTCCTCCAAAATCCCAATATTCTGGGGAGTTGTTTGAATTAGATGAGAAATTAAAAATCCTGGTAACCCATCATCTGTACCAGCCATCGAAGTGCTAACAGGGTGATATTAAAGAAGCATTCGTTTAGTCAAGTTCTACAATCTAGAAGTAGAAGGTTGTGGTGGAAATTGTTTCTCTGGAGCCACAGAAATCTACATAGACCTTAGACAGAGAGACCAAGGCCGCAAGATGTTAGTGCTTTGAACCAACGATGTGGGTACACTTCAGATACAGTTAAGCCGAACAGAGCTATGGTAGTGAGCAACATACAATCACCTGGGTCATATACTGGAAAATCCTTGAACAAAGGCTGCAATGGCAACCACCACAACAACAACAACGAAGATGATGGTCAAAGCTAGGATGGTGTTCATGGTGAGGTTTCAGGTCTATGGCCTCAAAAACAGTGGGTTGCTTTCTCAATGGAAACATCTGCCATTGCAGGAGTGCATGGTGATGACAATTTTTCAATTTATGTATATTGTATTTGATCATTAAATTTAGGGCCATGTCATTTAATGGGTCCCATAAAAAACAAAAGAAAACGGCAGTTTGAGTTAAATTTGGTTTTGTTAGTGTCAATTATTGCATAGTTTTTCTATTTAATTTTCATAGGATTTATTAGCATTTCTTTATATTTTATTATTTATAATTAGTGTTTTATTAGGATTTTAGTTTATTAGCTTGATTTTATTTCCTTTTTAGTTTCCTAGTTAATTTAAGCATTTATGGAATGTTTTTGTAGGAATTTTATTTTCCTAAAGAGTCTGGGATTTAAGCTAATAATTAAGGAGTTATATTGTGAAGTTATTTTCCTAATTGGAGGAGGTTTTGAAGGAGAAAAATTATTGTTTTGGTCCTTTGATGAATTTTAGGTATTTTTCTCTATATATAGAGAACTTTGGCTCTAGGTTAAAGGGGAGCCGTTAGGGTGGAAACACCATTGAAGAGGTCAACAAGAATTGAAGATTGAAGCACACTTAAATGAGTTTTATCTATTTTTCTTCTTCCTTCTCTTGTTATTTATTTTATATTTGTAATTTTTTTCAAAGTCATGTTTGGCTAAATTTTATTTCAGGATTTGGGTTAGGAGTAGCTTTTCTAGGTTGTGATTGAACACATATTTTTAGTATTAAATTGATTTTCAGTTAATTCTATGAATTGTGCTTATTTTCTTGCTTTTGATTTTGGATCTGATTGATTGCATGTTTATGGGTAGATTAACCAACGAGAGTTAGGGGAATTTACAAGCTTAAAATTTATAGGATTTAGACCACTCGACCACAAGAGTAGGTGAGCTCTTTGGGGATAAAATAATTGTTAAGGAATTTAATGAGTTTTGATTAACTTCTTAATCACGAGAGTAGGTTAAACTTTAATCTTAACATACTTAATTGAGCTCGAGAGAGTCTTTAGGTATTTTAGAACAATTACCCTTAACTAAAATCAAAGGAATTAATAATTAAGTTGTTCATGATCAATCTAGAATAGTGAAACTACATCTAAGCTCAAGGTTTTAATTAATTGGTTTTCTTTCATAATTTAGTTGTTTAATTTCATGCTTGATTTCTTTAATTATTTTATTTGATTTGCTAGCTAGGAGTATATGTAGAAAATTTGGTATTCAATATTCAATTCTCGCGAGAACGATATCTTTTGTATTACAATTTATAATCCATACGCTTGCAGATTTTGAACACAATAAATTTTTGACGCCGTTGCCGGGAATCAAACCCGGGTCACTCGTATGACAGGCGGGATTCTGTTAGACGAAGGGCTTAGATAGTTACTTTTTTTAAAACTCATGTACTTTTTATCAAAAAAAAAAAAAAGAAAGAAGGTTTATCAAAACTCCGCTAAAAACGTTAAGGTAAAAATACAACTTTGCCCATATATATATATATATATATATATATGCCTACGTGCTTGTGTGTATTAATTGTTTTTGGTGATTAATAAATTTTCCATACCATTTGCTAATCCATAAAAGGATAAAATAAATTTTGGTCAAAAAAAAAAGATAAAATAAATAAAAATGTCAGTTCTAGACAGCTACTACAAGATAGTTTAGTTCATATTAAATTATGTATTATATTAAAAATAAACTAGCTTAACAAACTGCATCTGTATACATTACATGTACATATACCAATTTGATCCACTACTACAACACCAAACAAGCAAAATGCCTTCAACAAACAATACCATCTCAAGGAGTTCTTCATGGCCATCTTTCTTCACTATTTTCATCTCACTTTTAGTACCTGCAATAGCTGCTTCTATACTTGTTTTCCAACTCGACTCTTTTGACCCGGCCCCTATGCCGATTCACGAGTTGACTCAGCCTCTGGCTAACGCATTGACGAAGAATGATCACATTCTTAAAGGATCAGTAGTTTTGGGTAAAGGGCAACTGCAAGGTCCAGAAGATATTGTGTATGATAGCAAGTCAGAGCTCATTTATACAAGTTGTAGAGATGGATGGATAAAGCGAGTTACAGTCAATGACTCAGTGGCCGACTCAGTTGTGGAGAACTGGGTTAACACAGGAGGTAGACCCCTTGGAATCGCCCTAGGATATGGAAATGAAGTTGTGGTAGCTGATGCTTTCCAGGTTTATACATTAAAACACAAGTGCTAATTATATGCTAGTATAAGTAAAGAATTAATTTTTTTTATGCATATATATATATATATATATATATGTTTTTCTTCATTTAATTAGTTCACATGTTTCAAATGAAATCTTAAAACCATTAATGGAAGATAAGGTGAAGAACCCAAAAAAAAAAAAAAACTGAGACATGATTAAATCATATGAAATAGAATTATTAAAATGATGCTAGTGATGGAGTGGTTAGTCAATCATTTTGTTTTAAGAACATGCCGTATTGTTTTGTGGAATTAATTTTTACTTGATTTAAAAAAAAAAGTGTCATGTTGTATGGTTCATAGAATTGAAGTTCATTTGATCTTCTTATTAGTAAACAAATTAAAACAATTTTATTAAATGAAGAATATGTCTTGATTATAGGGTGCTACCAAGGAGTTTAGCCGGTGAAATTAATTTTTATGTAATTTAAAAATAGAATAGCATCGTATATATTGTGAAGTTCATTGATATTTAAGTCATTTCACCATTCTATCAATAAAAAAAATTAAAATGACTATATCAAAATGAAGAATATATGTTGTGATTAGGGACTGTTGAAGATAAATGGTGATGGTGGAGTTGAGCTTCTAACAAATGAGGCAGAGGGTATAAAATTCAAGCTCACAGATGGTGTAGATATAGCAGAAGATGGAACTATCTATTTCACAGATGCTTCATATAAGCATAGTTTTCATGATTTCATATGGGATATTTTAGAGGGCAGGCCTTACGGTCGCATGATGAGCTATGATCCAGCAACAAAGAAGACTGAAGTACTGGTTCGTGATCTTCACTTTGCTAATGGAATTGCAGTCTCACCGGATCAACAATTCGTTGTCTTATGTGAAAGCCCCATGTAGACTATATTTTAGCATTGGATTACTTGCTTTCAATGAAAAATGGCAATTATATATATTGATGGACTAAAAACTATTGATTGTTGCAGGAGAAGATGCAGAAAGTATTACATTCAAGGCAATAAAAAAGGACAGATAGAAAATTTCATTAGCCTTCCTGGAGTTCCTGATAATATTCATTATGATGGACAGGGCCATTTCTGGATTGCATTATCATCAGTAAGTACTTCCATCTGAATTCAGAACATATATTATATATTACTTGATACTTTCATCAGAAATCAGAATATATATTATATATTACTTGAAAAGGTTGGCTCAGTGATGTAACGCCCCACTGGGTTCAATGTCTGAGGGCGTTCCATAGCAGGAGTGGAAACTGGTGTTTTCACCAAAATTGCATACTTGCTGACTTGAATGGTCATAACGTGAAACGATGTTATGTGAATTTGACAGGGACCTTCAGCATTTTGGGACCTTGCATATAGATATCCTGTCATCAGGAAATTCCTTGGAATTCTGACAAAGTTTATAGGGCCAGTATATTCAGCAAAGGACAGTGGTGTTTTCGTGGTGGACTTACAAGGAAATCCTATTGCACACTACTATGATCACAACTTAAGACTGACTTCATCTGGCGTGAAGATTGGAGCTCATGTATATTTGGGTTCCATTGAAGCCCCTTACATCCTCCGTTTCAGTCCAAATAATTAATTAACCATCTGATTTCTTCGAAACTAGAAATAATTTACAAAGAATGTATTGATAACATATGAAGTACTTGGTTTCTTTTTTACTGTCCAAACTTAAAGAACTGCTCCTGCCATTGGCCCTGCAGAACGCTGCTCTCATGAACATCGCAGCAGCTGGAACATGTCGCAATCTGCATCATAGATTTTGTGATTTCAAACATCTTCACATTTTTCTTAGTCTTACATAATTTGAAGAAGGCAGAAAAAATCGAGAATCGTCATCAATCCTTTTCAGCTAATGTTCAGCAATCAGTGTTTTGCTTAGTTCTAAACTAAAATGATAATAACAGCACCAGCTAGCAGCAGCAGTCAGTCAGGCTTTCTTTGAAGTATAATTTAAAAGGAGCAACGGAAAATATTAAAAACTAATGAATACTCATGATTTTTTTCTGAATTTGATAGGGAAATTCAGCAGTTTAGTATCCGGTCTATAGATATCCTCTCATCTTGAAAGCTCAGAGCAATCTCAAGGAGGTTCATAGTACCAGTATCGATATTCATAGTACCAGTATATTACTATGAGTATTAGTTATGAATGATTTCAACTGGTGCTAAGATCAGAGCTAAGTGTACTGTGGTTCAATCATCTCTCCCTTTATCATCCGTCTCAATCTCGTTAAGCATCCTGCACATGCCGCTGCATAGGCAAGTGTCATGGATGTCCTTCCTTTGAAGGCATGTGTCATGGATGTCCTTCCTTTGAAGGCATATGTCATGTATGCAAATGTGATGTATGTGAAGATGAAATCGGTCTGATCCATTAGAAATATATTAACTTATGAATGAATGCACTGATCCAAAAAAAAAAAGGTCAAAGAATTCATGAACCTTATAAGAAGCATAACTGGTGAATGAATTTCCTCATATTTTTTTAAGGAAACATGAGTTTGAAAGTACAGTAGTCATTGTTTTGAAGAGAGGCTTCCCATGGCCTTTGCTTTCTCCCTCAGAATAAACTTCTGAACCTTCCCAGTTGAGGTTCTAGGCAAATCCTCAAATATGACAGTCCTTGGGGCCATATAATGAGGTAAATGATCACGGCAAAACTTGATTATATCTTGTTCACTTACATCAAATCCCTCTTTTAGTTTAACAAATGCACAAGGTGTTTGTCCCCAATGATCATCTGGCCGCGCAACTACTGCAGCTTCATAAATTGCTGGATGGCTGTATAAAACCGTCTCCACTTCAACTGTACTTATATTCTCTCCCCCTGAAATTATAATATCCTTCAACCGGTCCTTCACTTCTATATATCCATCAGGATGTATCACAGCAAGATCCCCACTTCGAAACCATCCGCCTCTGAGAGCTTCCTCTGTAGCTTTCAAGTCTTTAAGGTACCCACTCATTACAGTGTTTCCTCTGAACACAATCTCACCTATGGTTTTACCATCAGCTGGCACACTTTCCTCAGTGATTGGATCCTTTACATCAACATCTTCTAAGCCAAGATGGTGCATCCCTTGTCGGGCTTTCAACTTCACTCTCTCATCAGGAGGCAGTGAATCCCATTCAGGTCTCCACACACAATAAGTCCCTGGACCATAGACTTCTGTAAGACCATATAAGTGAGAAACACCAAAACCCAACTCTTCCATTTTTAAAAGGATTTGAGGTGGTGGTGGTGCACCCCCTGTCATTATTTCTACTTTGTGAGGAAGCGGTTTCCGGTCGCTAACAGGTGAATTTACAATCATGTTCAATACAGTTGGTGCCGCTCCCATGTGTGTCACTTTATGCTGTGCTATGCAGTCAAAGATGCCTTTTGGAGTGACTTTTCTGAGGCATATGTTAGTGCCACCCTGTGCAGCCACTCCCCAAGTGAGGCACCATCCATTGCAGTGAAACATAGGGACTGTCCAAAGGTAAACAGGCATTGCGCCAATGCCATGAAGGAAAACTGTTGCAAGCGAATTGAGATATGCTCCTCTGTGACTATAAACAACTCCTTTGGGTCTTGATGTTGTGCCAGAAGTATAATTTACACTGATGGGATCCCATTCACTTTTTGGTCTTTGAATCTTGAATCCATTATGACCATTTGCTAAAAGACTTTCGTATTCATAAGCGTTCGAAGTCAAGCCAGTAGGCAACAAGCTATCAGATTCAGAAATTAAAACCATTATGGGTAGTTTTGTTTCTGTCTTTGCAAGAATATTAAGTGCTGAACTAGCAACATCAAGCAACTGATAGTCTACAAAAATGATCTTAGCTTCTGAATGTTTCAACAGGATAGAAACCATATTTGAGTCATGGCGAGTATTAAGTGTACAAAGAACTGCTCCTGCCATTGGGACTGCAAAATGCAACTCATACATTGCTGGAATATTAGGGGCCAAGGTTGCAACCTGTATAAAAAATTTCAAAAATTTTTAAAAAAAAATTAATTATAGTCTCAAGCACTTTTACATGTCAATTGTTCCCTCTCCCCACAGACACAGACATAAATATAATGTGAAACAGGATATTTTAGGACTGTCTGTATTCTATTAATAACCACCACCTTCTCTTCCTTGCTCAAAGGGAATCAAATTTGTTAGAGATTTTGTCTGATCATTTGTCAAGGAGAGTGTTCTCCCTTTTTTTTTTAATTAATAAGGAGGTAAAACAACCTAAGCATAGATGTACTACATAACAGGGACAGTCATGATACCCTTGGAGAGAATGACCATAAATCAACTATAGCACAATTCAAACTTTGCACCTCATGATACCCTTAGAGAGAATAACCACTAGACCATTCCCTCCCTAACTGCCAGGAGAGTGTTCTCTTTAATCCTAAATTAGATGATTATGGCAGTTGCAATGTGGGTTAGGAAGTTAGGCTTTCGTTGATTCAATCCAATATTTAATGATATAATTTAATAAACTCACAGAGTCACAGCGGTAGCACAAGCAACAAAAGATGAATAAACCAACTGAAATGACATTATACATAGACCTCAACCACCTGAAAATAACAATAACATTAATACAATTCAACTACAATAACACCAATCTGAAAACTACAATCAAAATCAAACTCTTAAACTAAAATAATCAACAACCCAAAAAAGCAAATTTCTTTCTAATCGAAACCAGCAAAAGAATAGAAGCTAAAAGTATAAAGATGAACAAAAAGAAAACTTACCACATCACCATGAGAAATTCCCAACTGGGTCAAAGCAGAAGCAAGCTTAAGAGAACGCTCATAAGTCTCACTCCAGCAATACTCAACATGACCATAAACAACTGAAGTCCTGTCTCTATAAACCTTAGCTGCTCGTTCCAAGAAACTAATAGGAGACAAAGGAACATAATTTGCAGAGCAACGAAGAAGACCCTCCATAGATTTCCATGATTCAGGCTCAAAATCACCAGCAAAACATGAATATAAACGAGAATTTTGTGGGTTTTTGGAATCAAATAATTTACTGAAACTAGCACAGATAAAACGAGTCCAAGAATAGTAAAATGACTTGCACTTCAACATGTGGTTTGCAGTTCAAGAAAGAAACGAGTTTTGAATTGTAAATAAAGTCAAAGTGGATTTGGTGGAGAGAGATTGGACATTCATGCCAATGATGAAGATTGTAGATCAAGCAGCAGCAGCAGCAGCAAGAAGACGAGGAGGTGTTGTTAAGAAAGGTTTAGTAACTGGTTTTCAAAAATAAAAAGAAAGGTTCAGTAAATCTTATTTTGTACATTTGGGATTGGACTGTTTCATAATGAGCACACATATCTTAGATCTTATCTTATGATGTCATTTTTTATTTTTATTTTTTGCCTTTCATTTAATTTCATTAAAAAATTTATTTTTATTTTTAAATAAAATTATATATAAATAAATTTTTATTAATAAAATAATTTTATTTAAATAAATATTTAATGTTAAAATTCTAATAACTTTTCTAAAATTTAATTTAATAGTAAATAATTTTATAAAATTACAAATATATTCTATAAAAATTTTATTTATATTAAGGATTTGTTTGATTAAACTATTACTGATAGTTGATATATATTCCAAGATAATTTATAGCTGTATAACTTCTCTAATGGCTGATTGCTTATTGATACTATGTAATTGATAACATTACAAGAGTTGTTGCTAATAATATATTTAATTACAAATATAGATATTAGTTAGTTTAAATACAAATAATTATATTTTATATTTATTTTTAAATAACAAATTACACATTTGTGTGTGTTTTACTGATATAAACGTCAATAATAATATATATGATGTAAAAATAAATATTATTTATACTTATAATTATAAATATTGAATGTGATTTTTATTTTTATTAAATTTTTGGTACTAAATTTTAAATAAAGTACTAATATGTGTTGTTATTAGTTATGAGTTTAATTTTTAATATTTTTATTTGTGTGGATGTTCTTAATAATTTTATTATTAGCTCTTTTATTAAGTTAAGGTTAAAAAGGATAAGATGGTAAATTTATTTTTAAAATGGTAGATGTTAGTGACAAACTCCAAATTGGAGCTAATATGAATTGTAACTGTTTATTATCCTAATACTAGTTCATAATTTAAAAAAGTTAACCAAATGTTATTGTCTTAGTTGTTGGAAGATGAACAAGCTAACAGTTCCTCCCAACAGCTAAATCAAACACTCCATAAATATAATCACTTGAATTTGTAAATAAATTTTATAAAATTTTACAAGAATTAATAAATTTGAGGGCTAAAAAGTTTGATCTCTTCTTTATATTATTACTTCTAAAAAAGTTTATATTGTTGGTAGTAAATCAAACACTCCATAAATATAATCACTTGAATTTGTAAATAAATTTTATAAAATTTTACAAGAATTAATAAATTTGAGGGCTAAAAAGTTTTATCTCTTCTTTATACTTTTACTTCTAAAAAAGTTTATATTGTTGGTAGTATAACTCTCTCTTAGACATCAATAGGTGAAAGGTCATTTTACTTTTTTCTGTCTTCATTTAAAAAAATCAAAATTTTTACTTATTCATATTTAATAATTGAATTTGTAATATATATCTTAAATATTTTATAATTCACCAATAGAAATAAAATATTTGTTTTATGTATTATAAATTTAGTTATTGAGTATGATAAATAAAAAAAATTTCCTTTTCTGGTGTAAAATCTAGCTTTCTTTTAACATTTAATTAATAGGGATACTTGCAATTTTATCATATTTTTACACCATATTTATTTATTTAAATATCTTTTCTACATTATAATTTTGCAGGAAATTTTAAAATTAGAGACAAAACAGGCCAAAACCATATACGGTTTTGATTTATAAAACTCAACTTCAAGAAAAGAAATCGCAATAAAATTTGCTATATATAGATTTTTGTAGACAATTAGCTAGAAAAAAAAAATTCTCATACTATGCTTATTAACCATTCTTTGAGAAAATAACTTATCGATGTGGGATTTCTTTCTTTTGAATAAATAAGAGGAAATGGCAATTGATTTGCATTATCTGTATAAACTTATAAAATTATATATGCTGGAACTCTTAGTTGATGATCTCATAACCAATTGAATAATTGGCATACATGTGATTAGATTATTAACATATCACTATCTTACAAGTAATCAAATCTTACGACCAATTAAATTTTTATTAGATAACAATATGTAAAAAAAAAAATTAATAACTAGCCATTGTGCAAGTCTATTAGATATAAAAATTATTGTAAATCATATATGCACAATCTTCGATCGTTACAGCTTATATACAATTAAAAATTATACATTTATGATATTTTAATTGATGATGTTATAACAATATTATATATAACAATATTGTAGATCATATACGATCTACAATATTTTATTTATATTTTTATTCAATATTATTCCATATGAATTTGATCCATTCGTATTTTTTTATTATAGACAAAATGTATTTACAGATTTTTTATGTACATCATGTTAATGGAGATAGGCACAACGTTTTTATTGAAAAAATAATTGAGATTTTTTTTGAGATCACTATTTTTTCTTTAAATAACTAGTACAAATGATTAATTTTCAACATCATAAAATGAGAGAGAAGAGGGGATGGGAAGTTCAAACTTTACTCTCTTCAACTGAATATTCATACATTTTATCATTTTGGCTACTTGCGGGGACAACATATCACTATCTTGAAAGTAATCAAATCATACCAATTCAAATTTTTATTAGATAATATTGATTATTTAAAAAAATAATTAATATCTAGCCATTGTGCAAGTCTATTAAATTTAAAAATTATTGTAAATCATATACATGCAATATTCAATCTTTATAGCTTATATACAATTATCAATTATACATTTATGATATTTTAATTGATTACATATCTTATAACAATAATGTAGATCATATGCGATCTACAATATTTTATTTATATTTTTATTCAATATTATCCATTCGGTATTTTTATTATAGACAAAATGTATTTAAAACTTTTTTATCTAAGTCATGTTAATGGAGATAGGCACAAAGTCTACTGACAAATTAATTGAAATTTTTTTCTTTTTTAAGAATAACAAGTCCTTTAATAAAGGTATGTATGTATATAAATAAAATTAAAAACTGTAAAATTAAAATACTATATATATATATATATAGAATACACTAAAGGTGGACCGTAATCTCTCTAATTTAAATTAAAATGAAAACAAACATTTGGATAGATAGATGTATTGTTTAAAAAAACAAAAAGAAATAACTGAAAGTTGCATGCATTTGCATTTAACCTCGTTATTCAGCTTAAATCAGCGCAAAATCAGCATGAAATCTGCAGCATTAACCAAATGTCAATAGAATCAATAAAATTGCATCACATAAGACAAGGTCTTTAAAAAAAAAAAACAAAGTCTAAGAAAAGGCAGCATTTCAAGCAAAACAATATTGAACCACGATTCACTAAAAAAAAAAAATCAAATGACAGATGGACTTGCAGCAAGCATAGAAATAGAACTCTTCCCTATACAGGTATTTTTAACTCGATTAATAATGGCATTTTATCATCTCCCCTTGAGATTATTTAAACAAAAAATAGGAAAGCGTGCTAATTTTAGTGGTGACAGGTGATAAATGAAAATTGTTGGAAACCAAGTGTCAAACAAAGAATATGGGAAGATTGAACTTCCATGTTGAAACGGTAATGTCTACTAAGATCAGCAGCTAAAGGAGTATCTACCCGATCAGTCTAGAGCAGCAATGACTGCATCAACAACCTCTTGGGTGCTGCTGTCTCCTCCAAGGTCCTTTGTCCGGTGCTCGCCCTCTGAAATTACCCGTTTCACCGCAGTTTCCAATCGATCGGCAAATGATGGAAACTGTAGATGTCTGAGCATCATAGAAGATGAGAGAAGCAATGCCACTGGATTTGCTTTCTTCTGTTCCACTACCTTCTCATTCCCCACATTTCCTGCTGAGGCACCTTGCTCAAAAACAGCATGATCCGCCCCAACATTACCTGCAATATTAGTACCCGTTTCTTAGCGCTTTAAGCAATAATAATGGAAAATTGACTTGGAGAATACAGCAAACAATGTTCTAAACTCTCATATTCATGGCATTCCTATTGACACTCTCCTAACCAAACATATGCATTTTATTTATTGCGCATTGATATTCAAAGTGTATACTCCAAATCACATGTTGATAAATCGAAAGTGCATCCACAGCCATTTCTAAGAAGTAGGCTCTTCCAATATTATTTCCTGATAAACACCAATGGTCTGTATGCCTCTTCAATATCAAAAAATGCCAATTTTTACTACCACATAATAGAGTCATTTAAAGGCATAAATCATTAGGTAAACAGAAATATGACAAACCATGACTAATCAGTTCCATCATCCAAAAAATATCCCAGGATTTGTGAAAGACATATGAGTTCAAGTAGGGAACTCTAGGCACGTATTTGTAAACTTGACATTGAGGAAAATTTCAATAATGTATCCAATAAGAAGGGGGAAACATAAAATGTAGCATTATCTAAAGCTTTAACAGACAAAATATAAAAAGAAAGAGACTCACGGTTTTTTGTTTCCCTAAAGCAACTAACCACAGGCCTGAGATTTTCATAAAAACTAGACTTCAATCAACTATGAAGGTTGCAACCGAAAAACCTGACATTAAATTCTCATACTTCTTGTAGAAAAGTAAATTATATGTACCATTACATACCAAAGACCATTCACAGAATAAAAATAGAGATTTTATTTATTTGAGCCACTGAATAATTTCAAAGGAGCTATCAATGGCAATATTGAGAATGCAAGGGAGGTTTGAATTGAAAAAAGGTAATCAAAATTAAAGAGCATACAGAAAGTACATTACAACTCAACGATTAGCAAAGCTTTAAAATTGAGATTCGGCAACTTGAGAATGATGAAGCATCAGAACTGGTAACTGAATCTATACAGCCATTGAAAAAAAAAAGAAAAAAAGATATTTTGTTATTAATCCTCACTTCAGATTGAGTTCATATTTGGCTTTAAGCAATCTTTCCAATTTAGTGCAGCTCATATACAAGCAAAGGCCATTCATTTTCTTTATTAAAAATCAAAGCCATATGAGGACCCAAAGATTATAAAGGTGCCATGAAGTAACTTGCAAAGCATAGAAAATGATCAGAAGTTACAAATCAAGTTTTTTTTAGATGCCTCTAAAATCAACGTCAGCCAATAAACCAAAATAGAGCTGCAAGTAAGATCAGCAATGCTTATCTGTTATTCCAAAACCAGCAGAAACTACAGAAAAACAAAAGTTTTAAGACTAATATTCGTGGATATACCTCCAGGCATGACTCCAGTACCACCAGCAATACCAGCGGCTGTATTTGCAACTAGATTCCCATAGAGGTTAGGTGTCACCTGCAAAATGTGAAACCAGTCTCATTATCTGAATAACCCATGCCTTACCCCTTACTCTTCCCTCACGATCTCAAATTATGGTGCATTTGAAACAAAAGCTAATCATCAAAGTCAAAGAAGCCAGCAATATCAGTCAATAATAACCCAGCAGTTTCTTACATGAAACTTGCAATAGAAGAGTGATTCTCACGTCAACCAAATGATTTTAAGCCTTTAACAGAATCTCTATATAAGGTTTGATGTCCTTTCCTAATATTAATAATGCTCTATGTAAACCTCCCTACAACTGACTTAGGACAGCCTCCAAACTCAAAATTAGGGTCATTTTGTCATCAGTGGCAAGTAAATTGCTGGAAAAAACATTGTGGCTTGGTATTTAAGCAAAATAGTATTTGGAATAGAATTTGATACTCTTTAGGGCTCTGCAGATAGCAGCCATACAGAATATACCATTGTCATTTTTGTGTGTTTGTGGATGGCTGGGCGTCAGTGTGGATCCACAGACAGAAGGGACAAAAACTTACAGTCTCACTTAAAAAGAAAAAAATGGAGCTCAAATAACTAAAAAGAACTGCAAAAATAAGTAATTTATTCCCATATCAACCTGATCTACCAAAGAAAATACAAATATCATAAATTGAAAACATCCATTGACCTGAGATAGCCAAATTGACCCTCACTATTGCGTAACACAATTGTAAAATGGTAGGTTACCTCTCCTTGTATAACTAACAACTAGATGTGTTTGATAGAAATGGGACTACAAGATGTGCTTGCGGGAAATGGGACCACAAAATGAGCTTGATGGAAATGGGGATCCTGATATCCCCACGTTGAAAATTTTAACTTGCCTGTTTCTTTAATTATAATTGAAACCAATAGTCTAATCCCAAAGACATTCTCATTTTCATTGGCTTCCTTGACTGCAACACTTACACAAAAAGGCTCAACGAACAAGTAAAAATTAGTATCTTTGCATTATTGGTAGATTAGTTCTTCACATTATTACTTTCAGTGCATTTGAGTTTCATTGGTTACTCTAGAACATCATTCTGTGTTTTCTAAAGAATGAAAATTATTTACTTACATAGGTTATAACATTAAATCTAGCATCAAATTTTCCCACCAAAGTCAAGACCACGAGTTTAAAACTCAAAATCAACACATCCCAACACATATTAGAGACAAACGCAAATTATGTAATCAACAAAAATATGCAGAAACTATATAGAGCAAGGACTAATAAATTACATAATTGATTGAACAGATATTGCATACCATGACATCAAATTGCTCTGGCTTTGAAACAAGTTGCATGCAGCAGTTATCCACAATAATTTCATTATACTTGATTCCTGGATATTTTGTAGCAACCTCTCGACAAGATTCCAAGAATAAACCATCAGCCAGCTTCATGATATTTGCTTTATGTACAGCGGTGACTTTCTTCCTATTGTTCAGGTATGCATACTCAAAAGCATACTTCGCAATGCGCTCAGAGCAGAACTTTGTTATCACCTAGCAAAGTATTAGTAATGAGATTTTAAAAAATCCATATTGATGCGCCATATATACATTTCATACATGTGTGCATGTGCATGCGCATGCAGCAAGTTCAAAACCTAATAAATCATTGAATCTCATAGTGTTCAGAAAGTGAAAAAAAATTGCAAGAATTCAACTATATGGAATTCTAGTTAGTAAATCACAGGTTTGAAAAGTTAATGATTAATGGAAGTCAGATCTTTCAACTTAAAAAACCACGCATTCTGAAAGAAATAGACACAAATTTGCAAAAATTCAATGACTTTCCAAACAAAGCCCCTAAGAATTGGACTTTCTTCCTGCCGTTCAGGTAAAGCATACTCAAGAGCATATTTCACATTGCAAACTGAGCATGACTTTATCATCAACTACCAAAGTAATAGTAACTAAATACTTCTACAAAATGCAAATTAATACAAACCAACACCACAATTTCATTCCTACTCTATTCGACGAACCAAACAAGACATAACAATAATCACTAAAATACGTACAGATATCATTATATAACCACAAAATCAAGCTAAAATTACCCAAAAAAAAAGTTTAAAGATTTAATCATAATTCTTAGTATACCTTAAGGCTTTCAACGACACCAGGAACAACCTCATGTTCAAGACCAGAATATTCGCCTTCAGTGTTCTCTCTAATGACCACAATATCAACATTGTCATGTCGCGTAGGCAATCCAGGCAAATTGAAACAATGAACAAGCGAAGCGTACAAATCAAGCTCTTTTCTCAATTGAACATTCAATGAACTAACACCTCCTCCCATAGGCGTTACTAATCCTCCTTTCAAACAAACCTTATTCTTCTTTATCGAATCAATCACCTCCGCCGGTACTTTTTTCATGTCTCCGTGAACTTCGTACCGTTCGAAATACACCGGCGCGTGCATCGCTTCCATTACTTGCTCCACCGCTCCTGTTACTAACGGTCCAATTCCGTCTCCTGGAATTAGAGTTACGGCGCGCGGTGCACCGTCGCCTGGTCGTGGCATGTAGGTTACGGATCGGCGAGAAGTGAACCTGGAGCATGGTGATAGATCGGTAGAAGATAAGAGCTTCTTTAGGATTGGAATGGATCTTTTTGCCATCGGGTCAGGTCGGGTCGGAGTTTTTGCTATTCTGGTGCGACTGATTGGTTTTGAAACGTTTTTTATTTTTTTAGGGTTTTGAATTTGAGTTTAAGCGATCCAAAAAGCCATAACCATAAGAGAGACAAGAGGAAAAGGAAAGCGAAGCGAGAGACAAAGTAGACGATGACTAATTTTTTATTCAATTTTGAATTTTTAATTATTTTGTAATAAATTTCACTAAAAAAAAAGGTTGACAAAGTAAGTTGAAAATTACTGAAACACCCTTAAAGTGAACTTAAATATACTACTCGATCCAAAAATAGGGTAATTTACTACCACCTTTGAATTTTGTTCTAATTTATTAGTTTATCTCTACATTTTCAAAAATCAATTGAATACTCATTCATATTTAATTTTATTAAATATTTTTTCTTTCCACTAACTTTATACTCCCTCAATTTTACAGTAAAAATTATATTTGAAATGATATTTAATTAGCAGAAGGAAAAATAATGAATAAAATTAATTCTAAGGGACTTATTAATTGACTTATGAAAATATAACGACGGATTAGTCGATGTAGCCAAATCTCAAGAGATGATTGTAATTCACCCCAAATATATTGGGATATGGAGTTCTAGGCCATGCACTCATGGATGGGTTCAACAATTTATAATCATTAAAAAAAATTACAACCATTCATTATTTTTGTGTATTAATATTTATCTAATATATCAATGGCTATAATTAAATAAATATTAATAAAATAATTTTAAATACATTTATATATATACAAGCATTCATACTATAAAAGAACTTTTAAAAAAATATGTATCCTTTAAGATTTTGCTATGGTACAAATGTTTATACATATACAAACGAAATTAAAATTGTTAGATTACTTTTTATTTAATTACAAGTATTAATTATTCTTGTATATCAATACTCATAATTTGCATCAATGATTATTTTTAAATAAGCATTAATCTAATGATTACAATTTTATCTGTATTGATACACATGTTTATTCTAAAAAATGACTCCTTTCTTTAACTATTAAAAGATTGATATGGTTTGTAGTACGATGTATTTTAATATCTAGGTGAAATGGAGCTGTACTTTGTAAATTTATTAGAATTATATATAATATAGTAATTTCAAATCAATCTAGTTAGTAAAAAAATTTTGTTGCAATTGTTAATTTTAAGAATATTTATTAATTGTCTCACAATTCATTTACTATTTAATCAATAATCTTAGCTTTGTTATAGTTTTATTTTGGGTTATTTGCAAAAAAAAAATCTCCATGTTTAGTGTTTTTTTCAATTTAATCACATCTTTTAAAACTTGGCAATAAAATACATCAACTTTCAATCTTTGGCAAGTCGAATCACCGATGAGAAAACCGGAGATCCCTTGCTTGCGTGGCAGCCGGAGATTGATTAAAAAATCCACATCAGTTGGGCTCTATGTCCACCTCAAAACGCCCCGTTCTGACTCTATTTCCACATTCAGTGATTAAACATCACCATCTCCACTGCTGCATCCTCGCCTCTCTTATTGCTTCCTAGCACACAAACTCTCTACTTCACCGCCACCACAACACAACAAAACTTTTTTTTTTGGTTAAATTCATCAATGACTCTGATTTAATAATTATATTGCAATCTTATACCTAACCAAAATGTGTGCTAATTTAGAAAGATTAAGGACTAAAGGAAACAGTTTTGATCAAGCATTTCACGATGGTTTTGGATGGCGGTCTGAGAAGTGATGCTGAGAAGCTTGACAAGGTCGTCGTTAACTAATTTTAGATTGAAATTTTCCTGACGAAGAGAGTCGATCCATTTAGAGAGAGATTGGAGGCACAAGAGATAAGGATCGCAAAGCTATTGATATTCTAAAATCAGACTCGCTTGGTGAAGACGGTGGTTGGTAATGGCGTCAAAGTCATAAATTTCTGCTCTGTTTACCACATGTAAAATAGAGGCATGATGAAACAAAGAGAAATCTAACAGTGAGCCCAGAATGGTACGAAAGAAGAAATTTCTTAGAGGAATTTCTATCACTGCTCCACAAACAATTCTTCCTGCAGTTGGTTATGTTAACCAGATAATAGATTCAAGGTAATGCATAACTTTTTTTTAACCTTACACTTTCAATACTCGGTAAATTATTTGAACACCATCTGGCTGCTACGGCAGGAGAGGCAGTAGTACTAGGGACTTGATTTTGCTTGACATTTATAGATTGGGGACGCTAAATCATAATTACTAGTTCCCTCAGTATTTGCTAATGATTTTTCCCTTCATTTATAGAAAACACCAAGTCGAGCATCCAATTTTGCTGATGCAGTTATCACCTACATAGATGGTAGCATAGCTGATGGAAAAGAAGAACTTGATCTTGCTGGCCACCTCTTTTCCACAAGTGACTTTAGTTGATTCAAAGACTGCAAATTTCAACTCCTAGGTTCTGAAGATGTTATTGGTAATGAAACTGTCATTTTGGTGTAGCTAAAATCCCGTTCATTTCTTCTCTTTGTATTATGATTGAAGCTTATGATGTGGGCTTTCTTCTTTTGTACTGATCAGAGGGTTGATGAACTTCTGGTGGATGATTTAAAAGAGGAAATGCATCTATGCACACCACAGTTCGACGGAATGATGAAGAGAGATGTGAGAAGAAAACATGAATTCGTCTCTTGTTTTGTTTTTTTTTTCTTGATTCTGCTTCTTTTTTTCTTTTGTTTTGTTTGTTTTAAAACGGGGTGTTTTGAGGTGGACAAAGAATTCAGTTGACGTGGATTTTTTAATCAATCTCCGGCTACCACGTAAGCAAGGGGTCCCTGTTTTTCTCATCGGTGATTCGACTTGCCAAAGATTGAAAGTTGATGTATTTTATTGCCAAGTTTTAAAATATGTGATTAAATTGCAAAAAGTGCTAAAGGTCGGGATTTTTTTTTGGAAATAACCCTTTTATTTTATAGTATTTTATTTGTTCTTTAGACTAAATGAACAAATTGAACCCTCAATTATTCCCCAAAATTAATATTGGACTTTAAACTTTTTTTTTGGTTCTAATAGAAATGTTTTCTTTTAAAACTAGATCATATTAGACTTTATTTTAAAAAAATCTTACAATTAAGTCATATAAGTCAAATAAAATATTAATTTTAATGATTAACTAATAAAAATTATTTAGATTTATAAATAAAATTATTAATTTTTTTCTAAAAAATATATATCACCTAATTATAAAGTTTAAAAAACAAGTTTATATAATAATTTTTAGAAAAATTTAAAATTCTTTTTTTGAATTTTTAAAATTTTTTTAGACTTAAAAATTTTAAAAACTTTAGAATGAAGTTATATACATATGAAAAATTCATCAATTTCGTACATAATTTAATTTTAGCAACTCAATAATAAAATTTTATTCATCAATTTAATTTTAATAGTTGACAAACCATAAATCATTTAAATTAATGATTAAAATTGATGAATTTTTTTAAATGTACATCACTTAATTATAACGTTTTCAAAATTTTTAGATCTATATAAAATTGTAGAGAAATTTTAAATAAAATTTTAAGAAAAGTTAAAAATTTTAAAAATAAAAAATTAGTGTGTAAGCTTCAAAATTTTTAAATTTTTATAATTAGGTGATATATTTTTTTAAAAAATTATCAATTTATTTATTGATCTAAATAATTTTTCATTAATAATTTATTAAATTAAAAATTTTATTTAACTTATAGGATTTAATTGTAAAAACATTTTAAGATAAAGTCTAATATGATCTAGTTTTAAAAGAAAAAGTTCCAATTAAGACCAAAAAACACTTCAAGATCCAATTATGACTTTGGGGCATAGTTGAGGGTCCAATTTAACCCTTTGATCTTGTTGTTTATTCTATTATTATTTTAAAAAACTATGTAACAAATTTTTTTCAGCTTAGATTTTTCATTCAAATTATTTTATTTTGTTAAACAGTCTAGAAGATGTATATACATGCATATCATAAAAACACATAAAAGCATATGAAGGATAGGTTATGTTGGTGGTGGTGGTGGAGGCGGTGGAGGTTGTGGTGGAGATAATGGCAGTGATGGTGGTGCTACAACTACTGTGTTAGGAGGCTATAGTAGGGGTGGTAGCAGCGATAAAGGTTTGGATGGTAGTGAAGGTAGAGGTGGTGGTGATGGCGGCAGCGGCGACAGAGGTTATGGTGGTGGTTGAGGAAATTGTGGTAATATCAAAATATTAATTAGAAAATTTGGAAAACATCTTTTTATATTTTTCTAAAGTCTTTTATAATTTGAAAAATTTTTAAAATAGTTTTTTAGTTTTCTAAATTAGAAAATATCACAACTAAGCAATAAAATTTATTTTCTAGTTTATTTGAATTTTTTTTAAAAAAAAAATAGGTTTTATTTTTCAAAACTAAATATACTCTAAATATGTCATAATAAGAGAAATATATTGCTAGGATTCAATAAATGTTTGAACTTGCAAAAAATAGTAAAACTATTTTAAGAAAGTATACAAGCATACGTTTAAAATTCTAAATAAAAAGAAGAAACTTGTAATATCAATTATCATATAATAATCTTATAAAATATTTAACAAAAATTACATGACTCAAGTTCTAATATGTTCACTTGATTCATTGTCTTTGGAAGGTAAATTGTAACTACTGCGATCTTGACTTATTTCATTAGCATAGTGAGCACACTAATATCAAAAATAGCAAAGAACTTCTAAAATGGATATAATATAAAATAATTCACGTTAAATGTTGATTCCAATTCAAATATTGAAAATGAATATGCAAATATAACATTAATAAAAAAAAAATTTAATAATTTAAATTAATTGTACATAGTCCATGGTATTCAACTAAAGTGATAGTTGTTTACATATTAAACTTTATACTATATTTAATTCTAATAATTTTTAATTATATAATATTTTGATTCCTCATATTTTATTCTCTAAAGTTGTATAATTTATCTTTCAGTTATAAATTTTACAGTGTTTTTTATAGTTATTTTGTTTCAAAATAAAATAACTTACTTTATTGCAAAAATTTATCAAAATTTATAAAAAATGTAAAAAAAATTACTTTACTTTTTGTAAAATAATATTAATTTTCATATATATAAGGATTAGTGTTTCTTTTGTTATAATTTGATATTTTTTTTGTTAAATGATTACTTTGTATAAAATAAAACCATTTTTTATGAAATTACTTTTTATGATTATTAAATTTTTTTATAAGTGTTATTGAATTTTTTATAGATTGGTATTTTTGTAAAGAAAGAATCGTAATTTAGAAAATTTATGTTATTCATAAAAATGTGAAAATATTTTTTTGTGGAATAAAATTATATTATTTAAGTATAAGAATTAATATTTTTTATTATAACTTGATATATTTTTATAAACTATCACTATTTTTCATTAATTTAAAATAATTTTATGTAAATTTATTAAAATAATTTCTATTTATATAACTATAAAAATATAAAACTAATTTCATAAAAAGTGGTTTATTTTTTTATAATGCAACAATCTAATGTAAAATATATCAAGTTATAATGAAAAAACACTTTAATTTTTATATTTATAGAAAATGGTGCTATTTTATTAAAAAAAAGCAACACTTTTCACATTTTTTATAAATTTAAATAAATTTTCTGATATAAAGTATATTACTTTATTTTAAAGCAAAGTAAATATGGAACAAAATAAGTATAGAAAGCACCTAAATTTTACTCATGGGTATTTCTAAAAGAGTTAAATTTGGTAATCGGATATAGTAGGGATTAAAATGTTTTCCTAGTTAAATATCAGGGAGCATTTTGTAATTGATCCCAAAGAGTAGTAATTGATTGTGGTGTTCCGGTGCGGTCGAGAATATTCACATTATAAATTTTTGACAAATAGGAAGACTAAATGTGTAGGTGGTGTTGAGGTTTGATTAGCTATTTTAGTCAAAGGAATAAGACACACATGGTTAAATAATAGTTTTTGAATTTTCATTTGAAAAAATAAATTTTTGAATTTTATTTTATTTTTTTCATTAGAAAAGTATTTGTTCAATGGCGCAGCCTATTTAGACGAACCACTAAATAAAATTCGAAAAAGGAGTTGCTCAAAAAAAAATTCGAAAAAGGGAAAAAAAGGCTAAAAATAGTATAGAGTTTCCAAATTTATTATGGAAATGCAATTAACCTCTAACATTTATTTTGTTCCAATTAAACACTAAATACATATATATAAAAAAAACAAACTCTAAATATGATAACCTATGGTTTGAGGTTTTGATAAATTGGATTCTATGCTATTTTCTTTTTTACAATATTTTAGTACTTTGTGAGCCACTATTTTAGTAATATTTATTTAATAGAGATGTCGTATGATTTAAGTATTGATGGACTACATAACAAATGATAATTTTTTCCTTTTAAATTGACAATATTTTAGTATGATTTAAATTCTGCAAGGATATTATTTGGGAGAAATTATGATTTGACTACTTTGTCACTAATAACATTTAAGAACATATTTAATGTCAAACATTGAATAGACAAAGGGAAAAGGTCCAAAAATGACCTTAATTTTTACCTCGATTCCCACATTGACACTTAATGTTTTTCGCGGTCCATTTATGATTCTTATGACACCAAATTTAGTACATTTAAACATTGCTTTTCACACTGTTAATTTTTTTCGTTAAAATGAGCTTACATGGCATAAGTGGGATCCACTTAATTGAAACAAAAATTTCAAAAAGACAAAAAATCGCGTCAAAAAAAGGGTTCTTGTTCTTCTCTTCTTCTTCTCTTCTTCTTCATCTTCATATCTTACCCTAAACTCCCAAATTGAAAAACCTAAATTGTTACATTGAAGAAAAGGAAGCAAACAATCAATTGGAAAACCTAAATTAACCTTCTCTTTTGTATCGCTCGCTCGCAATCTTTGCTGCTATGGCTTTTGATTCATTCAATAACGGTAATAGTCCTTTATTGTTGGATGATTCGTTCTTGAGTCCAATCGGTGACACATTCTCATCTCTGGCTACGCACTGGAACACTCGCAGGGGCAGATCTTCCTTGTACATGGTGGTGATGCCACCTCCTCCACATTCTCGCTTCGTTGCTTTTTATCCACCTCTTCTCCTCACAGAACCATCGACAGATTCAGTGGTCACCTTCTCCCTAGGCAGGCGATGACATGAAAGATATTACCTCTCCATTAGTGTAGGAGATTAATATTAGTGTGCAAGATGAGAAGGGAGGGATGTTAATAATGGTAGTCAAAGCCATAGGATTGAGATTTTTGAAGAAGGGAAGTATATATAAAAGGAATAAATAGAGTGAAAAAGATTGAATGGGAGTGGAATGTTGTGTTTGATTATGATTGTGATTTGTCTAATCAAATGGTCAGGTATCCCACATTTTCTCTTCCTTTCCTCTTGAATTTTCTTAAGAAAATTGAGAAGGAAAATTTTAAATAGCAAATATGAAAGAAGCAATCTTGTTGAGTCTAATCCTCTACATGACTACTACTCTTATTGACCAGTTAGTGTTTTAGTATTATTATTATTATTATTATTTATTTATTTATTTTGATAATACCTAGTTTGTGCTTCAATCTTTACTTAATTAATGTTAGACATGTCGCACTATATGGAAGTTTAAGTAGAAGACAATTGCTTTAGTGCTCAGGGTAAGACTGGTTTCGGGTGTGTAGTTGGAGATTGTTCTGGTCAGTTTGTGTAGGGGCGATCGAAGGTTATTAATGGCTTGCTATCTCCCAAAAATGCCGAAGCTATTAGGATTAGGGAAGCTTTAAGTTGGCTAAAAGGTTTGGGTTGGGATAATGTGATAGTGGAAATGGATGCCCTTTATGTTTTCAAGGCTTTGCATGTGTCAGTTGCTCCTTCAAGTTTTAATGTTATTATTCAAGATTGTTGTTTGCTAGCTAGAGATTTTTCTAATCTTCAGTTTAGATTTGTGCGGAGGACTGCGAATTTAGTAGCTCATGCTTTAGCTAGAGCTGCTAGTTCTGTGACAGACTCATTGGAGTAAACTTCTGTTCCTCTTTTTATTTGTAATTTGCTTTTGGTTGAATAAAGTTTCTTGTTTGGTTTTTTTTTTTTAAAGTAGAAGATAATTAAATGTGTATGCCCAAATTATTGATGAAGCATATAGAGTTTTCAATTTTAAAATTTAAAATTTAAAATTTTCAAATTAGGAATTTAGGTTTTAATAACATGAAGAAGAAGAAGAAGATGATGATAATGAACGAGGAGGAGAAGCTACGCTTTTTTTTTCCTCTCAATATGCTTTTTTATTTTTTATTTTAATTAAATGGGCTCCACATGAGCCATATAAGCCTTTGTAACTGTAAAGCCAGCAGAGTTAAAATATTGTGTTCAAATATATTGAATTTGGTGACATAAGAGTTATAAACGGATCTCGAAAAATATTAAGTGTCAATGTGAGAATCAAGGTAAACATTAGGATCATATTTGGACCTTTTTCCAATAGATAAATAATATAATATTAATACATCCATGAATTCAACCTTGTCTCCCCGTCCTAAACTAATTTTGTAATTGCACTTACAAAAAGCTAGTAAGGAATTAAAAAAATAAAACATGATCATTTTTATTAAAATGCTAACATTATATATATATATATATATTTGATTAAATTCCAATTTTAAGAAACTTAACTAAATTGAGTAATTGGAGATGATTTCTTAATCTTCTCAAAGCGATAAAAGACAGTAGATGTAGTTAGGTGTATAAATGAGCTAAATCGGGTCAAACTTTAATTGATTTGGACTTGATTTATTTATAATCGTTTCAAATTTGTTATATGACTTTGGTGTTTGTAAATTATTCATAAATTTAAATAAAAAAATTATAAATATAAATTATAAATTTTCATTAAAATTTAAAATAAATTATTTATTAAATAAATTATAATATATTTAATAAAATCTATAATTTCATTCTAATCATCTATATTTTAATTATTGTTTACTTTTACTATGAATAAAAAATTTTATATTTTTATATTTTATATCAAATTATTAATAAATTAAAATTATAAGTTAATTTGTAAATTTTTATTCAAGTTTGTTCATGAATTGAGCTTCATAGTTTGAGTTCAACTCATTTATTAAATGAGTTTCATAATACAAATTTAAACGAACAATTATTGAATTAAATTTTCACATACTTTGCGACCATTTGGACTAATTTACTGTCTTATATCGATGTAGCTGTGGGTTACCTATTTTAATAAAAACGTTAAAATTTTTGAAATTATGGAAGACCATTTCGGTGGCTAGCAACACTTCGATACACCTCAGAAAATCTTTTTTTTTTAATAGATTTTGTCTAGGACAAAATTGTAAAATATCAAGCATAGAATATTGAACTTGCAATTGAGTTAGTGAAATTATGAAGAGATTGTAGCTAATGCAAATAAAAACGCAAAAAAAATCATGTTTTAAAAAGTTTATTCTTGTGTTATTTTTACTTTATTGTTTGATTTTATTTCTTATATATTTTCATAATATTTTTTTTTCACAATATCCTTTGTTAATATCTACAACATTGCAATTGTTAGTTTTTTTTGAACAATTAGTACAAATGGTTAAATTTCCAACACTATAAGAGGAAAGAAGGGGGTAGAAGATTCGAACCCTGCTCTCTTCAGTTGGATATCCACACCATTTGCCACTTGAACCACTCGTGGAAAAAATTATAATTGTTAATTGATATTGTTAATGAAGGGAAAAAATAATTATTACCTATTGAAAAGTGAGACATCATGTAAATAAAATTCCACGAGATGATAATTAAATTAATTTGTTGGTGCCCTCGACATTTAATGATAGCATCATAAAGTTGCAGTAATCTCCATCTATATCAATTGTATTTGCCATAAAAATATTTTGAAAATAACTTTAAAACAAAGTGAGTTATAAATTGTATTTGCTATAATAGTATTTTAAATGTTGATATTTGTTGATAGAATATATGTCTTTTGTTATCAATAAAGTGTTTTGATATACTATATGTCTTTTGTTATCAATGAAGTGTTTGATGTAAGCCTTGTATTCAAGTTATTAAATTTTATGCAAGACTGGGACATTAAGAGATGGGATAGCAGGAGTTATGAGAGTCTTTTTCTCTCAAATATTTAGTGCAGTGGAAACTTCACAGCTTTATAACAGGAGAGTCCTTTACAATTCCCTAGTAGCTCAATCATTACTTAGTAGAGGACTTTTTATTTTTCTCATAGCAGATCTTTTCCTTGATTACTCCCTAGAGCTCAACTTCTTAAGCACTCTATCATCAAACCAAATCCTTGAGCTCTACTTCTTGAATACCCTAGCAGTAAACCTTTCTCATCTCTCCCAAATATCCTCCTTCTCTCCTATGGCTAGCTCAAACACTAAACCCCCTGAAGGAATCAAGAGCTTAACCCTCAAAGCTTAAGCTCTAACACTGAATGAAACCATAGATGTGAATCTATAACGATCAAAACTCAATCTTTTGGGAAGAATCCTTGGTGACAGAAGATATAATGCAAAAGCCATTTACAGTATATTGTCTCAGGTATGGGCATTTGCTGACTTTTTGGTAGTTAAAGATCTTAATTTGCCAAATACATTTCTCTTTAGCTTTGATTCTGAACAAGACAAATTGAGAATCTTCGAGGGCACTCCTTAGTCCATCCACAAAAACCTCTTTATTATTAAAGAATGAGATCAGAGCAAAATAATTGAGGAAATGGACTTCTCAATGGAAAATGTTTGGGTCCAAATCTATAGTCTTCCTATGAACCAAGTGACGCCTTTGAATGCCTAGAATATTACTGATTCAATCTTTGAAGGGCTAGTAAATTTTGAGGAGCTAACAGTGAGTGATGAGGACTGAGATCTTATAAGGTGCATTAAGGTCAAATTAAACCTAACGAAGCCTTTCCCTAAAGGCTTTTATAATCGGAGGCCTGGAAAAGAAGGATGGGTGCACTTCCGGTATGAAAAGCTGTCGGCCTTTTGCTTATGGTGTGGTCTCTTAGACCACCAAACTAGCTTTTGCAGAATAGTGAAGACCTAAAAAGCTCTAGACTTTGCGATGAGCTCAAACAAAGTATACAGTCTATGGTTCCACGCACTACTTAGAAGGAAACTAGTGGGCAGCTCATTTGTTCAATGGACTGATGTCGTCAGCCCTCCATACTTGAAA
Organism: Mallotus repandus; assembly: GCA_949671775.1. Taxonomy (NCBI): domain Eukaryota; kingdom Viridiplantae; phylum Streptophyta; class Magnoliopsida; order Malpighiales; family Euphorbiaceae; genus Mallotus; species Mallotus repandus. The sequence continues at coordinate 60,232 of CATIWM010137255.1, forward strand.
CAACAAACACCCAAGCCTACTATCAGTGAAGTTCCATCACACTAAGTCAATAGCAGCCCTCACGGACATGTTTTACCTTCCAACCAAGGACTTTAGGTTGAAGCCCTGCCGCTAACTTTAGAGCACGTTGCCTCCATGGCAACTATTTGCATTGGGCAGAGCAGTGCTACAAAAACTAGCGCACGAGAAAAGAAGCCTACATCTACAGTTGCCTCATTTCCCGCTAACATGGATGCTGGTTTGACAGTTGCAAATGATAAAAGGAAGAAGGAAAAGCAGTCGGACCAAAGCCTAAGGGACACAAAGCTAATTGATGTGGAAGTGATAATGGACCTAACTCTTAGCTCAAAATGAGAAGAATGCCCAAGCAATAAGAGGGCTAGACAAGACCTCCTACCCATCAGCACAACATTAACAGCCCAGGCCCTATTTGGAACCCAGTACACTAACCCAAATCCTAGGAAGACTCCTCTAAAACGGAATAAGCCTAAGGTGCTAGCAAGGGCCTATGACCATGGAATAGCAACTTTAAAGAAGAAATCTCCTGCTATGGCTAAGGTTGAGAAGAGCAAAAATTTGGAGGCTCTTGCAGTGAATCCAGATCACTTGGATTAAAGTCTTAAACTCTATTCTCTTTTTTTTTTTTGGATCCTCACTAACTAGACATTATTTTTTCTTTGTGATTAAATTGGTTAGTGGTTGTCATTGAAAGCACTCTTACATAGAATCTTGTTGGTAAGAGTAATATTAATGACACCCATGATTTTCATGTTGTAGTAGAGCTTGTCTCCTCTTGTTTATTGGTCTTCATGGCTTCTCTTTTAATGCAATCACTTACTTTCAAAAAAAATGTAAGCCTTAAAGAACTTGAGTGGGGCAACGAAAGAATGTATTTGTTTGTCCCATTTTCTTTAGTAATTTATTTTTGATTTTTTTCTTATTCTTTATTTGGTTCAATTCCATTCACTTTTTTTAATTTTTAAATAAAATTTATTTATAAATGAATTCTAAATTCATTTGAACTAAACATATTTTATCAATTACAATGAATTTAGTTTTAAGCAATTTTACAAAATTAAAAAGTTAGAATTTGAAATAAATTTTATAAAATTTTTATTTAAACCAAACACGACCGTTTGGATTTGCAAATGAATTTTATATAATTTTGTGCAATTGATTCAAACCAAACATACTCTTAATGTGTTTCATCATATGTTGTTTAAAATTAGCTTAAGAAACATAAGTCATGAAATGTCATCATTTAACTCAAATGAATATAATCAATAAATTCAAAAATTGTCGGAGTTGCTTTTTTTGCTTTAAAAAATGCACAAAATTATAGTTTTTCACTAAGTTGCACAGATATAAATACACAAAAATGCAAAAATAGATATGAAAAATCATTATTTTAAAAAAATATAGGACATAAAAATATAAAAAATGCATAAATATATATATACATATAATTTTTATAAAATGTTAAAAAAATTATCTATTTAAATACATATTACCATTAATCAACATTTAACTAATTGAATTATTTCTGTAAAAAATTTCTCAAATAATAATAATAACTATTTTAATTTAGATACTTTTGTGTTTTCTTTTTTATTTGAATTTTTAATTTTTCTCTTTAATTTTTTGTTCCTCTCTTTACTTAAACATGTTTTTATTTTTTATTGGGATTAATATTTTTTTTTTTAAAAATCTAAGAAAAATGTGTTTCCGACATCAATATATGTTTTCTATATTTGATAATTTGCAGAAATGGCCTGATATATATATATATATATATATATAAGGATTGATTTGATATATTCAAGACACGGATACATATTAAACATGCGGAAATGTGAAAATTATAAATTGCATACAACACTAAAACTTAAGACTATTTGTTCCATTTAAATCGTACGGCTTATAAGTATTGATATATAAAAAGTAATCAATTGTTATAGTTAAATAAAAATTAATTTAATAAATTTTAATTTTATGTATATAGATACACATAAATGTATCACGACTACTTCTCTATATATATATTACAAATTTTTATGTTTAGCATTTTCACTGAATGGTGGTTAAATGAGTATGAAATGATAACTAAGGGTATAAATGAACCGAGCTGTTCGGTGTTTGACACAATAACATTTCGTTCAAGTTTGTATATTGAAGCTTATTTAATAAACGAGCCGAGCTCAAACTATACAAAATACGGCTCGTAAAACTCACGAACAAATTTGAATAGAAGCTTGCGAACTAGCTCATAATTCTAATGTTTAATAATTTAATTTTAGATATATAATATAAAAATTTTTATTGTAAAAAAATTTTAAAAAATATATTATTAGAACAAAATCATAATTTTTATTAAATATATTATAATTTATTTTCAACTTTTAATGACTAATTTTAATTTATAGTTTGCATTTTTAAAAATTTTGTTGGGCTCGTTTAAACTCGTAAACACCAAGTGGCATAACGAGCTCGACTCAAGTTCTGCTCGATTATAAACGAACCAAGTCCAAACTAGCCAAAATTTAGCTCGGCTCGGTTTGATTACACCCCTAATGATAGCATTGTTCTCTACTAAAATGTGATTCCATAGCATTAGCTAATAGCTAGCATCCGTCTTTTGCACTCAGACTCAATATCAAGCGATTTTCAACCCTTAACTCTAAATTGTAGCTGCTATAGTAAATTTACTCCAATCCATTACTTCATTTTCAACTTCAAAAAGAATACTATCCAAATATTCCTATTTAAAACTCATTTAATTGTTCTCATTACTAATATTATATTCTTTATACATTTTACATATTACTCTCATATTTTATTCAATGCTTATCATATACACCCAGATATTTATTTATAATAAAATTTAATATATTAATATATTTAAAAAATAATATGCATATTTTACTCTACATTTATAAATACATCCATAATTATTTTAAATAAAAATAATATAATATATGAAGAGAACTAAAAAATTAAAATAAATTTACTAAATAAACACAAAATTACATCTTAAAATTAAAATAGTCTATTACAATTGCTAATTAAATTTAAAAATACACAAGCACATTATTAATAATTTAATCATTTGAATTAGAATTTTTTATCCACAAATATTCAATTAATGCATTGCGCAACGCAATATGAGCATCATTGTCCTTAATTTGTCAATGACGAGCAAGAAATTGTTCAAACCGAGTGTTATCATCCACCACCTTTTCAACATCTGCATTTGGAGCTTCTATTGCATTAACAATGGGTGCATTTAAGTCATATTCATCCTCAATAATAATATTTTGGAGAATAATGCACATTGTCATTATGTCATGCATGGTTTCTTTTCTCCAGAAATGTGTTGGTCCAGCCACTATTGCAAAATGTGACTGTAGAACTCCAAAAGCACACTCGACATCTTTTTTGCAAAATTCTTGTTTCATTGCAAAATATTTTTTCTTCGGATCTCATGGTTCATGAATTGTTTGAACAATATTGCTCCATTTTAGGTATATACTATCAGCTAAATAGTAACTCATATCATAATCTTTTCTTTGTATCACATAATGAGCCGGAGAAGCAATACTTTATGCAAGATGAGAAATAAGATGATATCATTCCAAAACATTGATATCATTATTACTTCCTGGCATACCAAAATAAGCATGCCATATCCAAAGATCACAGTTGACAACAACTTCAAAAAATGTAGTTGGTGATCCACTATGGCTTGTATATTGCCCAGCCTATGCTGTTAGACAATTTTTCCACTTCCAATGCATAGAATCCAAACTACCCAACATTCTAGGAAAACCACATTGTTCACTAATATGGAGTAGCCTAGCAATATCAATACTGTTAGGTCTTCTTAAATATTACTGTAAAATAATCTCCACAACAGTACGACAAAACCACTTCATCCTTTGAATCACTGTAAACTCATTAATTTTTACATATTCATCTATTGCATCAGCAGGTAGGCCATATGCCAACATCTGAAATGCCACTATTATTTTTTGTAAAAGGTGATAACCCAAGTCTACCAAGAGCATTAGTTCATTGTTCGAAATATGAGCCATGACTTTTGACTACCTCGACTATACGAAGAAATAAACTTCGTGACATTCGATAACATCAGCAAAAAAGATCCTTACCATATCATGGATTATCAAAAAAATAATGTCATACATCAAATTTTGACAATCCCCAAAAAAGTCTAATGATGAAAACATTCCTCCAAATATGACAAGTGTTTGTTCATTCGTACCGGCTTTGAAGCGTGCCGAGAATCTGAAATCTCGAACCGAGCAAAATCAACCTCCGAATCATTAAGTTGCACCCCGATGAACTACGAATAATCAGAGTGGTAAGATGCTCGTTTCAAGCAAACGTTGCTCAAAACAAGCAACTCATCAGACTAGTATTCGACTCATGAGACCGGAGTTCAACTTCGTGAAAATTGAAAGTCGATTTTGACAAAACGGATGTTAGAAACACGTCCATAAGCCTTTAAAACTTTCGGAAGTGACCCTGGAATAGTGCGCATAACCCCGAAATGTAGCGTGTGATCACGCTCGAACACTTTTTGCTCATAGGTGAAAATGGAAGCCGATTTTGAAAACATGAACCTCAGAAACACGTCAGAAAGGTCCAAAAACCCTGAAACACACCCCTAGAATGCGTGATAACCCACCCAGGGTGAGTGATCATGTGCAATTGCACATGATCACGCACTCCAGGGCGTGATCACGCGTTCTAAGGGCGTGTGTAGACGGCGGGGTTTAGCGCGCGCCCAAGTTTATTGCAACCGCGACACTGTTTGAGCTCAGGGCTCAAGGGAACACACTAACCACTGTCACAAAGACATGGCGTGGAGATGAGGAGTCGCCACCTAGGGTAATAACTGGGACAAATCGAAAGTGGTGGTAACTCGATTCTCTAATACATGCTAGCACCAAAACCAGGAGTTTTGGATACGGAATACCAACTTCTTTTAGTCTTGTGTTCATTTAGATTTATTTTATTAATTACTATCTTATTCCCTAATTACATGCAATTTCATTAAACCTTAATTTAAACATCCATCTAACCCTAAGGCAACCAATCCATGAAAAAGCACAAAACAAATGCATTCAAAGCATAATGTCCCTAAATCTAAACTACATTTGATTTTAGTTTAAGTTAACTAAATCTACATATTTTATTTACAAGTGAAATGAAACTAAAAATGGGCCTAAATTAGTGAGCCTAAATCTATTTATT
>CATIWM010137298.1:0-10371 GCA_949671775.1 Mallotus repandus
GCATGACCAAAGGTCATTCTAGCAATGTGTGCTTCTATAGAAGATTGCACTTAAACTTGCTTCCTTTGGATTACCTTGAGACTAACCAACCTAGGCCAAGAAAGGTTTGGGTTCAAAAGAATGTATAAATTGTATTTTGTACGTATGCTTGAAGTCCACAAGAACAAAAAGTAGTTGGTATCTTGATAGTGGATGTTCAAGACATATGATCGGAGACAAAGAGCAATTCAACAAGCTTGATGCTAAGGATGAAGGACATGTTACTTTTGGGGATAATGCAAAAGGAAAGATTATTGGCATTAGATAAATCGGTAACTCTTAATCCTTATCTATATATCATGTATTTCTTATTGATGGTCTTAAATATAATTTTCTTAGTATAAGTCAATTATGTGATATGGGAAATAAAGTCACTTTCCATCCTAAGAATTGCTTTGTTAGTAGTCTTGATGAAGACAAAGTAATTTTTAGTGGTGAAAGAGTTGATAATGTCTATGTTATTGATTTAAATAAAATTGATAACAAAGGATATTAAATGCTTGATGGCTATTTCCTATGACACATGGACATGGCATAGAAGGTTATGACATGCAAATTTTGAGCTATTAAATGATCTTTGTAAGCATGAACTTGTTATTGGTTTACCAAAACTTGGATTCACTAAGGATAAGCCTTGTGATTCCTGTCAAAAGGGAAAATAATCCAAGTCTTCATTTAAGCTTAAAAATGTTGTGTCAACATCTAGACCACTTGAACTTATACATATGGATTTATTTGGTCCAACTAAAGTTGCTAGTCTAGGTGGAATGCACTATGCATATGTATTAGTTGATGACTACTCTAGATTTACTTGGGTGTGTTTTCTTGCTCATAAGAATGATGCTTTTAAAGCTTTTGAAAATTTTGCAAAAAGAGTTCAAAAAGAAAAAGCTTTTTGTATTTCTTCAATTAGAAGTGATCATGGAACCAAATTTGAAAATGATTTTTTCAAAATCTTTTGTGATGAAAATGGCATTTCACATACGTTTTCATCTCCTAGAACTCCTCAACAAAATGGGCTAGTTGAAAGGAAAAATCAAACTTTATTGGAAATGGCTAGAATAATGCTTCATGAGTATAATTTGTCTCTATACTTATGGGCAGAAGCCGTTAACACATCTTGCTATATTTCAAATAGATTTTTCAAAAGACCAATTTTAAATGAAACTTTATGAGCTATGAAACAATAGAAAACTCAAAATCTCATATCTAAGAGTGTTCGGATGCAAGTGCTTTATATTAAACACCAAGGATAATCTTGCGAAATTTGACTCTAAAGCCGATGAAGGAATTTTCCTAGGCTACTCCTCTTCTAGCAAAGAATATAGAGTATTTAATAAAATAACTTTGGTTATTGAAGAATCTATACATGTTGTTTTTGATGAATCAAACTCACTTGATCCTATAAAGGATTTTTGTAGTGTTGATGATGATGTAGGTGAACTTATGGATACAAATGCTCAAGAAGAAAATGCGAGCAAACCTTTGGAACTTGAAGGTCCAAACAAGAAAGAAAGTGAGGAGGTGCCTTAATCTACCTTAAAGGAGGATCATCCAAAGGATTGGCAATTTAAGAAAGCACATCCTCAAGATCTCATCATCGGTAATACTACACAAGGGGTAACAACTCATTCTAAACTTAAGTCTATTGTTAACTTAGCCTTCATTTCTCAAATTGAACCCAAAAATGTTGATGATGCTTTGTGTGATGAATTTTGGGTCCTTGTTATGCAAGAAGAGTTAAATCAATTTGAGAAAAACAAAGTTTGGGCTTTGGTTCCTAGACCTAAACATCATCCTATTATAGGTACCAAATGGGTGTTTAGAAATAAGATGAATGAACAAGGTGTCATAACTAGAAACAAAGCAAGACTAGTAGCTAAAGGTTATAATCAAGAATAAGGCATTGATTATGATGAAACCTTTGCCCCGTCGCAAGGTTAGAAGCTATTAGAATGCTACTTGCCTTTGCATCTTACATGGATTTTAAACTTTATCAAACGGATGTTAAAAGTGTATTTTTAAATGGTTTTATTGAAGAAGAAGTTTATGTTGAACAACCTCCAGGTTTTGAAAATTCTGATTTTCCAAATCACGTTTTTAAACTTTCAAAAGCATTATATGGATTGAAACAAGCTCCAAGAGCTTGGTATGAAAGATTGAGCAACTTCCTATTAGAAAAAGGTTTCTCTAAAGGAAAGGTTGATACAACTCTTTTCATAAAGAAATCCGAACATAATTTATTAATTGTTCAAATATACGTTGATGATATTATTTTCAGTGCTACTAACCATTGCTTGTGTGAGAAATTCTCTAAGTTAATGCAAGGAGAATTTGAGATGAGTATAATAGGAGAACTCAAGTTCTTCCTTGGACTTCAAATCAAGCAATGCAAAGATGGGATTTTCATCAATCAAACCAAGTATACTAGAGATATTCTCAAGAAGTTTGGCATGGATGGAGTCAAAGCAAGCAAAACTCCAATGAGTACCATAACCAAACTCAACAAGGAAGAGAATGGTAAACTGGTTGATGAAAAACGATTTAGAGGTATGATCGGATCCCTTCTCTATTTAACTGCTAGTAGACCCGATATAATGTTTGCTACTTGCTTGTGTGCTCGTTTTCAATCTAGTCCTTGGGAGTCCCACTTGAATGCAATCAAAAGAATTTTCAAATATTTAAGTGGAAGTTTGCATTTAAGACTTTGGTATCCTAGGAGTTCATCCTTTGATTTAATTAGTTATTCGGATGCAGATTTTGCCAGTAGTTGACTAGATAGAAAGAGCACTTCCGGAACTTGTCAAGCTTTAGAACAATGTTTAGTTTCTTGGTTTAGTAAGAAACAAGTTTCGGTTGCCTTGTCCACTGCAGAAGCAGAATATGTTACTGCAAGTTTATGTTGTTCACAAGTATTATGGCAAAAATAATAATTATTGGACTATGGCATTCACATTGATCGAATTCCAATCAAATGTGATAATACAAGTGCTATAAAATTAGCAAGAATCCACTTCAACATTCTAGAACCAAACACATTGACATTAGATATCATTTCTTGCGTGATCATGTTCAAATTGGTGATATCTCATTTGAATTTGTTGATACAAATAATCAACTTGCAAATATTTTCACCAAACGTCTCAATGAAGAGAGATTGAACTTCACTAAGCATGAACTTGGCATGATAGATGGTTCTAGTTTGTCTTAATTATTTGTTTAAATTAGTGAATTGATGGTTGGACTTGTTTTCATGTGAAATCATGTTGTGCTTATCAAATTGCCTTAATTGTTTTAGGTAATTGATATGATTTTTTTAAAATGTTTGATTTTGATCTTAACAATTTTTTAAAAATTTTTGTGTTTTTGTGTGCTTTCTGTCAGTTTCTGTTTTGTATATTTTCTATATATTTTTAGTTTCTGAAACTTTGAGGTGTTAGTTTATATTTAAGACCATTTAATGACAGTTTATATTTGGTTTATTTTCTATTTTCTTTTAGTTTATGAGCCAAGGGCTGTATGTGTATGTCTTGTCTACAATTGATATTTTAAAATCATTATACTCATATCTTTTTATTAATGCAATCTTATTTTTCTCAACTCATGTTTCTTTAATTCTTTTGATTTTGCTAAAGGGGGAGAAAATTTTGAGTTTGCTTAATTCTTTTTATTATTATTTATTTCCTTGCTATTTGTTACATGCATTGTAAGTGTGGCTACTTATGTGTCAATCATCATGTTATCATATTTTTCTCCATGCAAAAAGTCTTGTTTTGCTTACTTGCATAATTTCATTTAGTCTTTTACAAAGGGGGAGAAATAATTTTTTTTAAGTTGAACTTTCATAATTTTCATTATTTTAGTTCTTAGTCTTTTGTTTTCTTTAGAACTAAGCTCTATATGATAATGTGATATGTACTATTTTGTGATGCATTTTCCAAGTAAAATTTGTCTTTTACCATGTTTACGTTTCTTAAATATTTGTCAAGCATTTTTTAAGGAGATAATTTTTAAAATTATATTTCTTATCATGCCAAACAAGGGGAGAAATAAGGAAATATATATTTCTCACTAATTTTAATTAATTGAATTTCTTACTCCTTATAGTTATTATTTTTATGATATGCATAATTTTAGGGGTAGTAAAATTAATTCAAATTATCACACACTTCACTTTATATTATTCTCTCAAACTCAAAATAAGTTTATCAAAATCAAAAAGGGGAGGTTGTTAACCTTAGCAATAATCAATCTTGATTTTGATCTTAACAAACTTGATTTTGAGAATTTAATATATTTTTTTAAGTGTGTATAAGCTAGGACTATAATGGAAATCAAAATGAAGTTAAGCGTGCTTTTGGGCTAAATTGACCATCGGGATTCTAGGAAAATTTTGGAAGTCTTAGACTTTTATAATGAGAAAGTTTTCTTCTTAACATTTGAATTAGAAATCACAAGATTTCCTAATTGATCTTACTTGTCAAAATCTGAATTCATTTGGGTCTGGAAATATTCAGTTAAAATCAGCATATGTAGTTTTCATTTTGATTTGAGTAGCTCTTAGTATTTCAACAGTATCTTGAGCTAAAGATGTCCAATTGAGGTTATTTAAAGTGCTATGGAAATCTAAGAAAAATACCTACAACTTTTATGAAGAAAGCTAAGCTGATTCGATCATCTTTAATGGATAAAAGTCATGATACCGACCGGGACCAAAATTGCACCAAATTGAAGAAATCATCTAGAACATATCTCGGGCCAATGTCTCGACCGAGACAAGTGTGATCCCAATCGGGATCAAGGTAGTCATAACCGGGATCAATGTTGACTTTAAACATAACGGCTATAACGGATATTATTTTTAATATCCCGACCGGGATCAGTGTGATCATGACCGGGACCAGAGAAAATGCAGGCTAAAAGTCCAAATTTCATTCAAATAATGTTTGAATTTGTTGGAAATAAAATTATTATTTCCAACAGCTATAATTGAATTGCTCAACTATAAGTCCAAATTTCATTTAGAGGTTAAGAAACTTGTTTTTCATTTATACATTCTCAAGTATTCAATTAAAGCTCAAAATTCTCTTTAATTCATTATTGTATTTGATAAACTATTGTGAGAGTTTGGTGAGAGTTAGAATAAAAATTCTTATTCTTCTATTTTCTGGGGTTAAAGAAAAGGGAACTGAGGTTCTATTCTAAAGGAATTGGTTTAAGTGTTTAGCCATTAAAACACTTGGGAATTCAAAATGCTAACTTGGGGACGAGTTAGGTGGAGACGTAGGTTTAAGTGTTTAGCCATTCAAAATGCTAACTTGGGGACGAGTTAGGTGAAGACGTAGGATTATTGTTAAATCCGAACTCATTAAATCATTGTGTTCTTCATTCTTCCTTCTCAACATTCTTTTAATTCTTGCTTATTTATTTTTAAGTTTTGATTTTTATTTGATAGCCCTATTCAACCCCCCCCCCCCCCCCCTCTAGGGCATTTTCAGACACTTTTCGGATACCGACACTTGCCCGACACGTATCCAACAAGTGTCGTATCCTAACTGGATACTTGTCCTATTATTTTATTATTTTATTATTTTTAGGACACATAAGGATACAACATGACACTTTTTAGTATACAACTTTTATTTTTTTATCACATTTTGTATATGCCATGTATATGGTATTAGTAGCTAGATTGTTGGTCGAATGATTATGGTCAATTTTTAAATAATTTGGAGCTTCTCTTTGTAATAGTAGCTCCATTTTTTGTAGAAATCATGTATATTGGTCACTTTTATGTATGCCTTTTATATGACAATGATAGATAATTAACTAAATGATTTAAATTTCATGAAATTTATATTTTACCACACTAACTTTATTTTTTAAAAAAACAAATCATCTTTATATAATAGAAAATAATACACATTTTATATGAAACACACACACGCATATATATATATATATACATCGGGTGTTTTACACCATATAACTAGATGTAAGACACATAAATTAAATATAAAATAGTTGGCCAATAAAAATAAAACACCTAATTTTATCTTTCACATGGTTATCTTTCAGATAAACTAAATATATATGTTGCACATGGTTAGATTTGAAAGATAAAATTAGGTGTTTTATTTTTGTTGGCCAACTTTTTTATACTTAGTTTATATGTCTTACATCTAGCCATATGGTGTAACACACCTAATGTATATATATATATATATATATATATATATATATAATGTGTTCCGCCCGTGTCGTGTCCTTAAATTTTAAAAACCACCGTATCGCTGTGTCCGTGTCGTATCGTCGTATCCGTGTCCATGCTTCTTATGTAAAGACAAATACTTTTTTTTTCCGTCTAAAAAAGGAACTTTTATGAATATCAGCAAGTGTTGTGCATTTAAGTTGAAAAGAATATGGCATTAAATGTAGACTTCTTGACTCATCTATGTTCGACATTGAACGAAGACTCTTGACTCATCTATGTTCGATAAGGAAAAGCAAACAAACTATATGTAAAATGGCATGGCTACTTGCCCCGTTGCCATTTTGTGTTCAGTTTAGCATTACTAAAGCATAATAAGGAGAGTAATGCTTAGAGCATTAAAGGTGGCAAATTATATCATGGACCCCTGTCCATATAGCAATATGGACCAGGGGTCCATCACACGTGCGAACACGCGTTATTTTTTTCCATTCTCTCCCTTCAATCTTGCTTTCTAAATTGAAGCCAAAGACATCGTGAATGAGCTTGTGAAACTGCAAGGGACACAAAAGCAACAAGAACAACAACTAATGGTGCATGACTATGAGAAACTGGAGGAAGATGATGATAGTTACGTATATCGTGAGGATGATGAAGTTGATATAATCCAAGATCTGTGATTGAACATTTCCAAACCAACAACTTAACAAAATGAATACATATATAATATAATATAATATAATTTGTATTAAGAAGAAGAGAAGTCAAAACAATAACCAAACAAAAAAGGGAAGAAAGGAAGAAAATGGATGTGCTGGTTCGGGATCACAAGGGTCAGCTCCTTGATGGTTGTTGGTTTTCCAACCCTGTGTTTTCTACAGTTGTTGGTGAAGCTTTCGCTCTCTTAGTTGTTGTCTCTTAGCAAAACACAGAGGCTTTCATAGGGCTATATTTGAATCTGACACTCTGTTGCTCATCTAAGTGATCAATGATAAAAATGGCAAATGTCCTTAGGAAATTCAAGCTATAGTTAATGATGTGCAAGCTATTGCAAGAACTGAAGAGCATTTTGTTTTTCATTATATAAGTAGGAAGACAAACAAAGCAGCTGATTAGGTTGTCAAACGTATAAATGTAATCCATTTTGACCCTCTGTGGTTTCTTTACCCCCCTGATGACCTAGTACAAGCTTTGTATTGTTGATAGTTTTTCTTAATAAAGTGTTGGTTATGTTAAACAAAATTACCTGCAATGCAATGCAAATAAATAAACTTATAAATATATTATATTACATTTTTGGTGCTTATGCATATACATAGCTTCATCTGAATCGATCCTTATGCATTAATTAAAATAAAAAAAAATGAGATTAAAAGAAAAATATTAATAAATCTACAGGCGAAGTCAATGAATCTGTAGGTGAAAATTAATGAATTTGTAAGTGAAGATCAATGAATCTGTGAAGACTAATAAACTTGTAGTTGAAGGTCAATGGACTAGCATTATTTAAGTATTGAACGTGCATGTTTTATATTATGAACCTGCATTATTTAAGTAATGAAACTACATTATTTATCTAAAATAAAAATACAAGTAAAAGTTTATTTATTATAATTAAAAATTAATAGGTTAGTTCGTCAAATAATATAAGTTTATTGATTAAATCATAAAGGTTCAATAGTTATCAACTATAAATTCACCACTTTTAATAATTTAATTCATTATTCTATGTAGGTTCATCCATAAGAAACTATAAGTTCATTAAACACAACATACAAATTCATTGACTATACACTTCAAGTTCATCAAATAAATCAAATGAAAATTGCACTTGGAGCAGCAAAAGGCCTTTCCTTTCTCCATGAAGAAGAAAAACCTGTTATATACTGCAATTTTAAGGCTTTGAATGTGTTACTAGACATGGTAATTATTCATAAACATTCAAAACAATCATTTTTATTCATATTACAAATAGAACAGAGCAAAAATCTAAGATACCATCATTTTTTCTCTAGGACTATAATACAAAGCTTCAGATTTTGGCCCAGCAATAAGTGGTCCTCAAGGAGATGAATCACACATCACAACTAGTGTTATGGGCATTGAAGCTTATGCTACTCCTGAATATATAATGATTGGTAACACATGTCCATTTTTTTACTAATTAATTGCATGCAAAATCTATGTTCTCGTTAACATTAATGGCATTCTTTTTATAGGCCACTTGACAACTATGAGCAATATGCTCAATTTTGGGGTGGTACTTCTTGAGCTGTTGATAGGTAAGCGATATATGGATAAGAATCATCCAACTAGAGAGCAAAATTTGGTTAAATGGGCAAGACCCTTGTTGAAGGATCACTATAAACTTGACCAAATAATGGACCCGAGACTATAAGGGCAATACTTAGCAGAAGGTGTAAGGAAAGCAGCAGCATTAGCTTACCAATGCTTGAGTCATCATTAAAAGTTGAGACCAAGCATGAGCAGTGAGGTGAATATCTTAGAATCTTTGCTTAAATTGAATGATATACCAATTAGACCTTTTGTGTACATTGTTCTAAGCGAACGTAAGAAAGAAATTAATGAAGAAAATAAGGTAAAAGAAAGTAAAATTCAATGCAAAAATGAAAAAAATTAAAAAGAATTGTGAAGAAAAACAGCTAAGTCATAACTTGCACCAAAAGGGTCATAGGTATAGGCGAAGAATCAAGTCATTAAGGTCTAGAGCTGTAGACACTAAGCTGTATAAAACTTTAGGTATAGTTGACTCAATAGTTATTAACTATAGATTCACCACTTTTAATACTTTAATTCATTATTTTATATAAGTTCATTGAATACAACATACAAATTCATTAACTATACACTTTAAGTTCATCAAATAAAAAAGGAATCAACCCATTCCACTGGGAAATCTCAAGTTGTGATAACCATTTAGTCCACACTTACCGCACGCCTTGGTTTCTGCTTTTTTTTTTCTTCTTATTGCATTTAAATACAATCACAACAACTATTACAACCAATGACAAGACAACAAGGCCTTTAAGAATTGAAGACAACATAACCCAAATTAGTCTCTTCTTGGAGATGACAGCACAATGGAATGTAAGTGATGATAAATCAAGATCCTTATAAGTAGAGTAGTTGTTTATGTAAACATCAAAATACAAACTGATTAAGTGGTGGACTGAAAACATCATAAAAATGCATTCAAACCAAATGTCGAACACAACCTGAACCCACTGGGAAATCCCATGTAAACAAGAGATAAACAAAATGGTTAAAGAAAAGAAAAAAAGAATAGCCGAAGAGATTTGAGGATACTTAAGAAAAGAGTATAAAAATAATCTCTAAGTTAAAAACAAACGTAACCTAATAAAACTCAGAGCTAGAATAAGAAGAAGAGAAAAAAACATGATTGTTTAGCGATAAAAAAAAATGCATTTTTATTTTACACGTGTGATGGGCCCTTGGTACATATTATAATATGGACAGGGGTCCATGGTATAACAATTGATTAAAGGTTGTATACTCATCTTATATGAAGGGGATTATGACATTATCGACTGTTGCAAGAGGTGGTAAGTTATAAGATAATTTTATTGAAGACCAAATAAAAGCACTAGGCTAAGGAAAAAGGACCTGAAACCCAATTGTATTTGTTTTTCTAATATCAATTATGACATCTCAAGCAGTTGCATTCCCTGTGAGCAAGAACTTGAAAGCAAATTTTCTCAAAAACCACAAGCAAATCTATGATTGATGCGGGTCAAATTATAATACCCTAGTCTCTAAGGACTTAGTATAGAACAAGTAGGGTGTCGATCCACAAGGAATTCGGGGTAAATATTATATTAATCAAATAGATACTAAGATGGATAGGCAAACAAAATCAAAATAATAATCAAGCAAATAAATTACAATCAAAATAATTACTCTAATACTAAAACTACAATTACTATAGGTTCCTGTCAAAACACACGGAAGAATTACAATGACAATCAATAAGAATATATTAAATTAATTATTCTTGACTTAATGACTGGAAATTAGTGCGTAAAATCTTTAAAAGCAACTCTCGTTGTCAGATTAAAGTAAAGTTCCTAATTGCAACTCTC
>CATIWM010137312.1:0-15471 GCA_949671775.1 Mallotus repandus
AATTTTTCAATTATTTTTTATTTTTAGTTTTTTGTTTTTAGTTTTGGTTTTGGGTATTAATATAAATATATAGGCGGTATGCTCCATTTTAGAGATTATAATTAACATATTTAAATTATATAACTCATATTAGTTTTAATAAATAATTAAAGTTTTAGATATTCTAGAAAAAATACTTTGGTTGATATTATTTTATTCATTTTATACACAGAAAATAAACTAAAATATGCAAATAATAAAATGGAAATAAGTGAAAAATATTTTCAAGTATCATGCATTTGAAAAAAAAAAAGTGCACTTGGATTCAAATTAATTCATATATGCATATCAATTATTTTTATTTATTTATTTATTTTAATTAATTGAATACAATAAAATTTTAAATTTATTACTAAAGGCCAACTATTTCTTTGATAATTTTTCTAACAATATATACTTAAATTATCATATTCAAATATTGTTTTAAGTTTTTGATACTGTTTTGAGTTTCAGATGTTTATATTATTCAAATAATACATTGTTTTGATTGTATCATATACAAATAATATTCAGAAAGTATATTGTTTTTAAGTATCATTATTTATTACTTCTTAAACTTGTTATGTAATAAAAATTTTCATTAATAATTTTTGTTAATTTTTAACACAATTGGAAAATATACACCAACTTTTAATTATTTAACACAAAAATACTCCCTTTTTCTATTAAGGAAAATGGTACATGTCGCAAGTAATGTAAATAAAAAATACTTCCTTTTTCTATTAAGGAAAATGGTACATGTCGAGAGTAGTTCCATCATTACTCGTAACATGTATCATTTTGCCTCTGTTTATGTTTTTTATAAATTATATTAAAAATAAATTTTAATAAAAAAAAATTCAATCCTAACACGGCCAAAAAGCAAACATGGAATTGCAACAAAAAGATCTCCATCTTTGAGAACACTCATCTATGTACAATAAAAAATAAGAAACACTACATTTCTCAACTAATTGTTTGAATGTCTAGAACCCATAAGGCCTAAGTGGGTAACTCCACATTTCCTTGGTCTTTTTGCATTTATCCTACATCGCATAAGTGTTCCGTAAATTTTTTTGTCTCTCATTTGGATCCTCCATTAATCTCAATACCACGTTCTCAGCAAAATTCCTAGGAAAAAGTAATTGTATGATTGGATTGAAAAATTTATGATTAAAAGGAGAAAATTCATAGTGTATGAAGTTCATTGGATTGGGGATGAAATGCATCCAGGTGTGGAAATGATTTTCTTGTTTTCGTTTAAGACTCATAACTGCTGGAGCTTAAATAGTTCCAGAAAATTCATATCTTATGCTCTAAAAAAGTAGATTCAAAGACTTATTACTCCGTTAATCCAGGAATTGATAAAAAGCACAAATTTTGAGAACGAACAAAATAAAATAAAAAAAAAGAAGAGAAAGAAATGCCATGTTTAAAAACAAATAGAAAAGAAATCAATAAAAAGAAGAATTGAAAACTATAATAGGAAGGAGTAGTTAATTTGGAGGAGAAAGAAGAGAGCAGTGCAATGAAAAAAAAGACAAATTCATTGGAGATATATGCAATCCAATCCAAAAAACAAAGTGTAATATTGTAATTAAAGATTGATTCTTAAACACAAATACAAGATAGAGATAGAGAATACCAAATGGAAAGAAAAAGAAGACGAAGAATAAAATCAGCCTCTTTGTTGATCAGATTATAGCCCTCCATAGCTAACTATATTTTTTTTCAACCTCAAAGATTTATGATAAACTATAAACATGATATCATCTTAAATTCAATTCAATACTACTTTTTTGGACGCAAAAAAGAACCAAATAAAGCTAACGAAAAGATACAAATTAAATTCAAGAGATAAACGTTATTATTCAAAAGGATGCAGATTTGTTTTACCTGAGACTACCCTTAGAACCAAGCACACCATTCACCCTCCTCTTCTTAATACAAAGCAGAGCAGTGGAACAGAACTAAGACGGTGGTGCTAACACGATGAAGACGTCAAATCTTCTAGGAAAAAGCTGAGGCTTTCAAAATTATTTTCCTTTTTGCAAAATTTGATGAGAAAGAAGAAGGAGGAGTAGGAGAATGATGATGGGTGGAGAAACAGAATAAGAAAAGAGCAAAGAAAAAGCATAGAGAAGAAACAACGGCAAAAAAAAATCACAAAGAAGAAGATGCGAAAAAGGGCACGCGTGTAATAATTTTAAAAAGATAGGACACTGTAATATTATGTAAACATGGGGCATTTGATGTTAATGCTCTTTTTTTTTGGGCATTTTTATAAAAATCCCAATTTTATAACCCTTTTATTACCCATTTAACTCTTATATATAACCCATTAATGTCCCATACCCATTTAATATGGATGAGTTAGGGCGGGTAAATAGGAATGGATAATTTTTACTACCATTATCTAACACTATAAAACACGGAAATTAGATTAGAGTTAATACATTATTTTTTATTAATTAATTATTGAGTGGTAATATTGTAATTTTAAGAAAATAACTATATCTTTTTTTTTGGGTAATTTTAAAGGTTGTTTCATAGAAATTAGTTTCCACATTAGCTTAAATTTTTCCATGTCAACTCAAATGATTTTTCACATGTTGATGTCTTGTATTTAAGAGTGAAATGAGTGAAAAAATAAAAGTTTGAAGGTTATATAGGTTAAATTGAAAGTTGAGAGGTATCATGGACCAAAGGAGTAAAGCTTAGGGGGTAAAACTATACATTTAGTCATTTTCCTTCCTATAAAGCACATTTCTTTTGGAAACCTATAAAGCACTTATTTAACACATAAATAAAATAACAATAAAGGACTTAAATAGCGTTAAAAAAAATTTGTCCATGTTTTTCAAAAAAATATAAAACACTAACCTTACTTCCATAAAAAAGAAAACACCAAGGGCTTCTTCAAAGTTGGATGCAAATCAGCAAAATAGCTTTTGTTCAATTTGATGTTGGTGAACAGTGCCATAACAAATTTGTTGTGGACTGTACACCAATAACAAATACTGTTTGCTTTTTTGTATAATTACAAAATAAGTCATATACTTTTACATTTGCATTATTTAAAATCAATTTTAACTTTACATTATTTTATTTCCTTTTTCATTATAATTATTTTGTTTATTTTTAATAAGATAATATAAAATTATTTGAATGTATTATTATTCAAAATTAATATGATTATTTATATTAACTACATATTTTATTAATTATATGTAAATAATTTCTTCACATGAATATAAAATAACAATACATAAATATTAAAAACATTACCAAACATTACATATATATTAAAAATGTTATTGTAGACAAATAATTTGATCAGCCTGCAACAAAAGACTAATGATGAAAGCAACAAAGAGTTAAGTATAGAATGCAACGTCCAGCCCAAGCCTTTTTGAAAATGGGCCGAAGGCCATCAAAGCCTCACCAATGAGACGCCGCCTCGGTTGTTAAGGCGATAAAGCTTTCGCTAAGGCAACACCTCTTTATTGAGGCGCTGCCTTAGTGACGTGATTTTGCATTTAAAAAAATGACAACAACCAAAATATCCAAAGCCAAAAATCTCTCTACACGTTGGCATGATCTCCAAAATAATGAAGATCGTTGCTAGCAGAAGAAGAGAGGAAAGAGGGTTCTGTTAGAAAGAGGTGGAGATGAAAAATAAAAGAAAAGGATTAAGAAGACGAGGTTTTTTTTTAAAAAAAAAAGAAGGAGAGAAGACTAAAAAGTGAAACTGAAAGACTAAAAAAGTAAAAAGGGAAATCAAGAAGAATGAGCAACAGTAAAAGGGAAGCAGAAGAAGGAAAGTGAGAAGGGAGGCATTTTGGGAGTTCCATTTTCATAAGGTGGAGGCTGATCTTGCATTCAGAAGCCTCTAAATCAAATTACACTTTTAAGGGTTGAAGTTTAGGAATCGAACTAGTCTAGAATAGTAAGGTCTTTTGATTAATATTGATTTTTACAGTTTCATTAATTTAGTTTTTTTTGTTTGTTCAAATTGATTTTTTTGTGTGAAATTCACTTGTTTGTAATTCATCTATAACAGTTTGCATCCCTATTTATACTTTATTTACCACATCTTGCATTTTCGTATCTATTTTAAAGAAAAAAAGATTTTACTTTGGTTTTGTTATGAGTTTGAATTGAGCCAATGCCATACCAAAGAGGCGCTATCTCATTAACTTAAGGCGATAGCTGATGACGTGATATAAACATTGCCTTAACAGCTTAGGGTGACGCCTCAACATTATGACGTTTCCATTTTGCTCCTTTCTGCTTATTTTTTTAAGACTATATGTCATTTATTCAAATATTATAAAATTAGTCAATGCTTTTTATGATTCTGTTCAAGTCTTTAAATTCCCTTATTGTGTCTTTTATTCATTTTGATAATCATTTTATTTGATTAGGTGTGGTTATAAATTCGGTAGTATTGTTAAAGTACGCATTGATTTGGTCAAGCTTATAGTGTTAATATTATGTTATTCTTAAATGATGTTTTGGGTGTGTAGAATTCTTCTTATTTTATTTCTGTCAAACTTATAGATTTAACCTTTGTGTATTTTAATTTGTACATCATTTATATTCTTCTCCTTTCATAAGTTAGGTAAAGAATTTTGTTCATTTGGAATAATTTTTAATGTATTTTTGCATTTAATTATTTTCTATTTTCGTATTTTATTTAATCATTCATTTCAAAAAATTAAATATTTTGGTTTTCTATAGGTATTTTATTTTGCATTTAGAGAAATAACCTCTAGTTTTTAGGATAAAAGGTAATTTTCACTCACGGTACCCATGTTTTGGCCAAAGTTTCATTATGGTACCTAAATTTTAAATCATATCATTAAACTGTCTAACATTTGGTTCAATTTCCAACAAAGTATCTAGAAAGCTTTTTTTACCTAAGAAGCTATATGGCAATGAGGTGTTCGCTGATGTGGCACTAAAGCAACACATTGGTCCAACCATATGTGACATGTCAGCATACTGTCAGGTTCAGGTGCCACATCATCATCTACCATGTCATTCTAATTTTTTTTTTCACTTTCCCCTATTTC
Source organism: Mallotus repandus (assembly GCA_949671775.1). Lineage (NCBI taxonomy): Eukaryota > Viridiplantae > Streptophyta > Magnoliopsida > Malpighiales > Euphorbiaceae > Mallotus > Mallotus repandus. Next base: position 5,097 of record CATIWM010137312.1, read on the forward strand.
ACTTTCCAACTTCTCATTTTTTTTATATTTGCTTCTCTGTCAGCCATCAATTTCTTGTTCTCGATTGAATCCTTATTTAACTATAATCAAGATTCATTACCATCATCTTCTTCTTCATCTCTTTTTGTTTGAAAAGTTATGTAATTTCAAAAAACTATGCTAAATTTTCTTTAGCGGAGAAGAATTTGGTGGTTTTAGTGTTAGTGTTAAGTGGGAATTATTGTTTTAGTCTCCAATCTTGAATATTCTTATTTGTCCAACAAAAAAACCAAGAATCCCATGAATATGTGAAGTTGTATGACTCCAAAAGGTTCAAATTTTTCTAGTTTTGAATTCTAATTTGTTTGTATCTTTCCATGAAAAAGATTCATTTTTTCACTACGTGGCACTCAAAGATTCATGTTATTGATCATATATGTGCTGTGTAAGGTAACAACAATTCAATACCAGTATGCTTTCAAATATTCGATTGTTTACTTGAATTGATTGCGTAGAAAGTGTTTAATTGTTGTGATCTATCTAAGTTTTTTTTGCAGGAAGAATCCTCACAAAAGTTAAAAGGAAAGATCAGTAATTTTGTTATTCTTTTTAAGTGAAATGATTACATTTATTGAAGCAAAAGAAAGAGTGAAGGAGGTGGATTCATCAAAGAGATTTATTCAAATTCTCAATCAAATAATCCTCACCGTCAATTCATGTACATGCTATCTGACACTGTCAATGCCTATTGTGGATATAACTGAGACCTATGTTATTGCAGAAGTAGAACAAGAAGAGGAAGAGAAAGTGGCGGTAATGGTGGTAATGGATTTGGGTTAAGAAGGGGCTTCTTTGGGTTGGTTTAATTTTTGCCGAAGTTATAAAATTTTTCTTCATAAAATACATATTACGATTAGCATTATTAAAAAAGGGATAAGGGTACGGGAATAGGTATGATAGATATGGAAATGGATTGTTATTATCTCCATTATAATTGTAATTATATCCCCAATTTTCTGGAGTAAGAGGAGGATAACTGTAATCATTGAAATTGTATGAAGTTGAAGGCTCTTCATATTGCTTATTCTCCTCTTTAGGCAAATCATGGATATGGGTATTACCTGAATCGAGTCCAAATCAAATGTTCCAGAGAAAAAATGCAAATGCAAATCTTCAATTTCCTTCTCTTGAAGGTGAAGTGAGAATTGGGGATCCAAGAGATAAAGAAGAAGCAATGACCAACAACGACCACAAGCTCTTCATCAACAAATCTGTAAAGTGCATCACTAACAAGTGTTAAAGAATGAAAATACAGTAGATGAGTAGCAGCAAGAGCATAACGATGATCATATGTTGCTTTAATAAGTTCTTTACGTTCTTTATAACAAGTTACCGAAGGAAAATTGTCCACTTTCAAGAATTTTTTTATTTAAATCAGTGTTTGGTTGGTAAGAAAGTATGAGAAAGTAAAAAATTATAAAAGGTAAAGTGAGAGAGAGAGAGGAGAGACAGTAAAAAGGTTAAAAGGTAAAAAAATGACGTGGCATATGATGTGGAAACACGTGGCGCCATGTTACCAAGTACACTGACATGTTATAGTTTATCAGATTAGCCTGGCACTTTTGGGTCCACATCAACCTCCATGTCATCAACACGTCATCCTCATCGGTCAGAAATTTTGTTTGGACACTTTATTGATAATTTAACCAAAATTTGGTAGGTTTTATGTTACAATTTAAAAGTTAGATACAATAGTGATATAAAGGTTAAAAGTTGGGTACCATGAGTGAAAATTACCCTAGGATAAATGCATGGGAGTGGCATGACGGTTGCTCCTTCTAATTTAAGACAATATTTTAGTGATGTTATTTGTTTATTTATATCCTTTATTTATTTCAATTCTTTGTGTAAGGGATGTAATTCTTTTCTCCTCCCCCCTGTCTTTACATGCATTCATTTTTAACTTTAATTTGCTTGCATGACTAAAAGGTTGTAATTCTTTTCTCCTCCCTTATTTCTTTGCATACGTATCTATTTATTGGTTTTATATTGATTTGGTTGTTTATTTATGAATGAATGATGTTGTAAAATGTTGAGAATCATATTAATGTGCATGAAAACATACTAATTGCAAACTTGGACTTAATTGTAAAAATTTGAAAGTTTGTTTAGAGGCAATTGCATTTTCGCTTATAAATGGGAAGATAATTAAATAATTAAAAGTAATAAAACCCAAAACACAAACGGAGGCCAACCGCAAGGTTGGATGGGCTTCCAAAAGCCTATACCTAGTTTCGGAACCCAGTCTTTGAGAACAATTATTGGGGGCCTTCTGTGGGATCTAGTTGCTATAAGTGTGTCCCGAGTATCATTTGGGTGGCAAATTCTATCTCCAATATGAGCTTTAAGCCCATGTTATATTTTCTAGTGGGCTCTGAGACCGCACAGTGTCATGGCCACCAAACACTTGGGTGCACGCTGAACTCCATCGTCGCCTACAGTTGCATAAATCTTAAAGTATCACACAATTACAAAAAAAACTACATAAAAATTAAAAATATTACATAAATATCAAACATTTTGACAATTTAGTACACTAGTTCCAGATCCACTAATATTATCAAAATAATCATTAAAATCATTATAGGCAAAAGGTAGCGATTAATGTTATGCATATCTCTTTTGTATAATACATGTTTGTTCATTTTCAACAAATGCACACATAGTTGGATTCTCGATAGTGTTCAAGTCCCACATCAAAATTCTATTTCCTTCTCTTAATTCTTTCACTACTATATGTTTGTTATATTTCCTTAAAATTTTTTCACCACTTTTCTTTAAAATTTCCTTAAACTTTTCATTTTCTTCTTTTAGAGTATTGATGACAGTTAAAGTTTGTTCGTCATTTTTTCTCTTTCACTTGGCTTTTTTTTAATACCAATAAAGCATTTAGATGATGAATCGCCAATATTTGAATCATCTAAATTAAGAGAAAATGATGACAAACTATGAGACTCAAGTACAGGAGAATCAAGAGTAAGATTATATGATTCTGATGAGACATAATTCATTTTTTGCATGGAAGATTTTTCTAATGCATTAGTGCTGACATGATCTTTAAATTGTTCAAAATCATTCATAATATTCCACACATGATCAAATTTAAATCCTTTTCTATAATTAGCATCCTGCATAAGTAATATTCTTGCATGATTTAACTACAAAATAACATAAATGTTATGTTAAATTTTATATAAATCATAACAAAAACAACAACAACAACAACAATAACAACAATAGTAAATAAATAAATACGCACAATATCTTTTTCTAAAACACCACTAAGATTCAAAATTTTAAATTGTCTTATGCATGCATTTAATTTTCTCATTATTTTCTCTTTTGTTTGAATTCAACATTGTATAGATTTTTTTATTATGATAATTATAGATCTCATCATTTGCACTGTTATATTTTTCTACAACTCGAGATAAAAAGTGATCAGAAGATTGATGTACACCCATATGAGGATCTTAAGAATTTCGATACACACTTGTTATAAGAGAATATCTTCTTCTACACTCTATCTAAAAGATCTAAATAACATTTTTTCTTTTGGTGTTTGGAGAATTTTACTAGTGAGATAATATGAGTAGTGTAGTAGATAAAATTGTAGATGTGTAAAATGGTATTTATAGAGAATGATGAATTAGATTTATATAATAAAATGAAGACAAAAAAAATGAGATAAGAGAAATCTAGATGAATAAAATATACTATTGGGTGAATTTTATCTTCATCTCAACTGTTGAATTAAATTTTTAATCTTCTCTTAATCTCAACCATAGGATGGATTTTATCCTCATATTATCCATTAATTGAATTTCATTATTATTTTAACCATAGGATGAATTTTATCCTCATCTTAACCGTTGAATTAAATTTTTTATCTTATATTTATCTCAACCATAGGTTGAATTTTCATTTTCATCTCAACCGTTGGAGTAAATTTTTAATGTTATGTTTATCATAACCATAAATGGATTTCATCCTCATATTATCCATTAAACGGATTCTATTATTATCTCAACTATAAGACATATTTCATTTTCATCTCAACCATTGGACTAAATTTTTAATCTTATCATTATCTCAACCGCATGATGGATTTTATCCTCATATTATCCGTTATATGGATTTCATTATTATTTTAACCATAGGATGGATTTCATCCTCATCTCAACCGTTGAATTAAAATTTTTATCTTATCCTCATCTCAGCCGTTGGATAGATTTCATCCAAATTTGAACCATATGATTAAATTTTAAACTCTGTCATCTTAGCATAATTTTTTATCAATAAATAGCGTCCTTTATTTTGGAAAAATACCATAGCATCTACTAAAACAAAATATTTTTATTTCTCTTTGAATTAGTCGTATAAAAAAATTTTAAAATGGATTCCAATAATGCAGGTCCATCCAATATTCAATTTTTTTTATCATCTGCTGATGAAGAGAGCAACTTAATAATGGATAACTGGGAAGCTATTATTGTGCAAGCAATTTATAATAATGAGCTGATAATTGATTATTATCTCAATATTATGAATGCACTTCAACAAATGCACGAAATGATTCGTCGTGCTTCACCTCAATGAAATACACTTAAAACTTAATAACTTTGCCCAAGATTCTAAGAATTAAATAGATGATTGAAACTTAATCAATTTAGATGACTTAAACTCCAATTTTTAATGCCACAAAGGTTTGATCAAGTCCTTTGATAAGTTCAGGTTTATATTCTTTCAAGAACATGAGAAAATAAGTAATTAATGCTTTAAGTCAAGTTTGACTCAATTAAATCTAAATAGAAATTATTAAAACTTCTATATAAATCTTCCTTTTATAAAGATAAGGAAGTGATTTGAATAAAGAATTCTAAATCATTAAGGTTTCCTTCTTAAAGTAGGAAACAAGTACTTAAAACTAAAGCAAACTTATCCTAATTAACTTTGGCCAATTTTAACATGATTTAAGGCCTTTAAACAAATATAAATAGTAATAAAAAGGAATTCTAATCAAATGACTAAGGCTCAAACATGATTTGGCCCAAAATATGCACAAATAAGCCTTAAACAAGCCTATCCATAATCATAAAAAACATAGACTTCCAATATGTTGAATAAAGCCCATTTAGCTTCAATTTTACTTCCATAAAAGCCTTTAAATAAAATTTTATCTTCATATTCATGATTAGCCCAAATATTCTTTATAAAGCCTTATAAACCCTCTTTGAACTTCTTTGCATGCAATATAATTATTGGGCCTTGAAGTATCTTCAAATCATTATTCAAAACATTATCTTCATGATTGAAATAAGGTCCATCCAACTTTATCTTAACTTCTTGCAATCCACTATCATTAATATGCTCCTTTTGATCCATTCAAATTATTGGTTAAATTACTTCCATGTGATTCATATCACTCAATCAATAAAATAACAAATTATCCATGGTCGTTCATTTTCAAGCTATATAGTGATCAATCACAATAATGAAGATGCTAATTGTAATTTGTTCAATGACTATTTTTCTAATAATTCAGGCTACAATGATGATCTATTTCGTCTCTTATATCATATGTCTCTAAATTTATTCCTTTTGTATTACTAATGTAGTTAAAGGCCATGAAATTTTTTTCGAACAACAGTTTGATGTGCTAGGAAGACTTGAATTATCAACTGTACACAAAAAATAGGCTAATTAGTGTAAAAAAGCCAAACATTTTCGACTTGTTGCAATTTTATCCTAACTTTTAAACCTACACAAAAATGTTCCAATATCATATTATTCTTTGCAATTTTAACATAATTTGTTTTTTTGTCAAAATTGAAGCCTTTATTGCTAACGTGGATAGGCAACTAACTCTATTAATGGGACCATCTACCACATCAACAACTAAATGCACCAATGCATTTAACGTCGCTCTAGATTCATGCCATATGCCTCCCGTTCTCTCTCTTTCTCTCTTTTTCTTATTAGTGTTGAGATCTTACAACTTCTGCACTCCAAGCCACACACTGCACCTTCCTTCAACATTACAAAAATCATATCGTCATTTCTGCTTTATGATAGATTTTGAGCCTAGTTTATTGAACATAGAGAAGACAGAGGAGGAGAAGTATATGAGGGAATTGGTGCTGATTGTATATCATTGCTGTTGCTTTTATTGTGTGGTGAAGGATTTAAAGTGGGATTTTGGTATGGTGATAAGGAGTAGGGGTAGATAGGGAAAATACAGTTGATGGCTCTTTCTTCTTCTACTCATTGTCGACATTGATGCTGCTATTATTCTTGAGCAAGATTCTTTGTTCTTTATTTTTTTCTGCTTTGTTTGATCTCAAAGTCTTGTTCCTTTTGACAAAATGCAACAGCAAGATCATCGGAAGAAGGTGATGGATTGGATTATCATTATTATTATTTGTTATAATTATGGGTGTTATTTAGTTAAAAAAATCTAACCTTCAGCTTGCATTCTTCCTCATTGCATTCTTTTTACCGTTTTTGTTTTCTTTTTTCTTCATAGCTCATCATTTTACCATGGTTTGCTGATGTGGCGGTAGATCCCATTAATGGAGTGAGTTGCTAATCCACGTCAATAATTAGGGCTTCAATTTTGACCAAAAAGCAAATTGTGTTAAAATTGCAAAGAATAATATGAAATTGGGACATTTTTGCAAAGGTTTAAAAGTTGGGATAAAAAATGTTTGGCTTTTTTATACCAATTGGCCAAAAAAATAACAATTATGTTCTAAATGTTGGCATATGGTCTACCAATGGATTCTACCAATGAATACATAATAATTAGGGAGTCATTAACAATTAAGAGTATCAAAAGATTTTGGCATGCTATGGTAGAAATTTTTTCAAAACGATATCTCAAAGCACTTACCGTTAATGATGTTACTAGGCTACTTCATATTGGTCAGCGACATGGATTTCTAGGAATGTTAGGCAGTTTAAATTGTATGCATTGGAAGTGGAAAAAATTTTCAACAGCATGGGCTGGATAATATACAAGAAGTAGTGGATCACCAACTATTATTCTTGAAGTTGTAGCTAATTATGATCTTTGGATATCACTTACCTATTTTTGCATCAATAATGACATCAATGTGTTAGAGTCATCTCATTTGATGTCTAATTATGGACACCTAGTTTGATCGGCCTGTAACAGAAGCCCAATGATAAAAGTGACAAATATTGAATGTAAGATGAAAGTTCTGAATCCTTTTAAAAATGGACTAAGGCTGAAGAATTTCTCCTATAGGGACTGAAACCCACTACTTTTCCTGGAAGATGATTAAGAACAAGCCCAGAGGTTTGTGATGTAGGCTATTAGCCCAACCTTACTAAGGCGTCACCTTATTGATAAGGCGGCGCCCTTAAAGGCTAAGGCAATCGACTTTCCATTAAGGCGCCACCTTCGTAGCATGGTTTTATTTTAAAATAGGAGAATTTATAATAGACTAAAATGCCGGCTCTTTTTATCTTCTGCATGTTGACACGTTCTGTGGTTTAATGGGGACGTTACCAGTAATAATGAGGAATAATAGAGTGTTAGGAAGGGGAAATAAAAGGGTGAAGAGAAGATAGATTAGGGTAATAAGCATTCTGCAGAAAAAAGGACATAAAACAAAGGCTGAAAGCAGAAGAAGGAGAGGAAGAAGGCTAAAGTCCATTTTCTTAAGGTGGAAAGTATAAAACTTGCATTCAAAGTAAGAAGGGGATCCATTTCCACTTTTGAGGGTTGCAGTTAGGGGATTTAACTCATCCAAAACAGTAATCCCCATTTTTTAAAACTTGAATTTCATTTTAATTTAATTATATTTTCTTATTTAAGGTGTTAAGTTTTTACTTGATTGTATTGATCTTTACACCCTCCGTAGCTATCTAGTTCTTGTATTTTACTGTTTCTCATAATTGGTAATTACATTCAAGAACTAAGACTCTCCATTATGTTTTTTGTGAGTGTACTAAGGCAGTGTCTATTCAATAAGGCGTCACCTTATTGCACTAAGGTGACGCCTTAGCCCGATAAGGCGCCGCTTTATTCTTTAATCTATAGTTATTTTCTTTTCTGTGTTTATTCATGCATTTGATTAATATTTTGAATTAAGTACTGTTTTATTGTTTTCAACCTGTTTAAATTAGAATTTTATCTTTACTTATCAGTTTCTTGCATGCTAGGAATTATGTTAGTCTATATGTTATTTTTAATATTCTAAGTTTATTATGTTTCATATTTAAATGCTTTATTTGGATAAAGTTTTTTAAATAGATTTTATTGAATTTTATGTCATGAAATTTTGATAGTTCATACTAGTGTTCATACTGCGAATTATTTTTGGTTGCTAAATTGTTTAAATTTGATTATCGGAAATAATTCACATAGATGAGCTGAATATGATTATCTTTTGTATTTCATTTTAATTTTAAGAGATTAACTTTGTGTTTCTTGTGTAGATTTTTCTTTAAATTTTGGAGACAATTAACTTATTTTTCAGGAATAAATTGAATAGGTGATTAAATCACCTATTTTATCATAGTTTTTTAGGGTCTTTAAATTTATTTTGTTGTGCTCTATTTATTGTGTTTATGTATTATTATTAAAAGGTTGGTTGTAATCTTTTCTCCTCCCCTCCTTCTTTGGGTGTGAAAGTTATTTATTTCTATTATTGTGTGAAATGGGTTGTAATTCTATTCTCCTATCCCCCTTTCTTTTGTATGTGCATTTTATTTATTTGTTTGTTTAATTGCCATGAATAAATGATGGGTTGATATTGGACTTAATTGGCATGTAATCAGATTAATGTGCAAATTTGGGCTTAATTATAAAATTTGGAAAATTGTTTGAAGGCAATCTATAAGCACCCAATTTTTAGATGATTTGAGTTTGGATGCGACAGAAGACCTAATGATGAAAATTGACTATGAAATTAAATTTATTGAATCTGATTTATATGTTTTGGACTAAATTATAAATTCTTTTTAGGACTTATTTTAAATTTTATTTATTTCATTGATCTTTTTAATAATTTTTCAAAAAATTAATAATACAAAAAAAAATTTCAAAAAAAAAATCACATAAAAAAAGAAAAAATTCAAAAAAATAATAAAAATAGAAATGTGTGGCCAAAGGCCCAAAGTGGCCGAATGGCCACACATTTTGCATGGCCGATGGCCAAAAGACCATTTAATTTGCAGCAAGGCGAATTGGCCAATTCTATTTGTTTTAAAGTGAATTTCGCCCAAATAGCCTGTAAACATTCGAATTTATTTTAAAAATATTAAATATATTTTTGAGACTTGGAGTGTTAGTAAATATTTTATTTATACTGAAATTAGTATTTTGTGAAATTAAATTTGAATAATTGGTGATGAGAATTATTTTAATTATTATTTTATAAAAGAGTAAATTTTATTTTAATAAATTGTTAAGTAAGTATTATTTTGCATTTTGTTAAGTATATTATTTGTATATATATATATAGAGTTTGGTGGTAAAGTAATATTTTTATTATTATTATTAATTAAAAAAGACAAAAGGACAAAAAGGACAGCAACTTTAAATAAAACATGCAAAATTTTTTTCTTTTTTTTTTCTTTTCTTTTCCTTCTTCTTCTTTCTTCTTCCTTTCTTCCTCTCCACCATTTCCAACCAGTAGCCACCACTGCTCCTCGCCGCTGCAGCCAACCAACCATCACCTCATCGTTGCCATTCAGCAGCAGTCCTCTTCTCCGGTTGCTTTGGTTCGGTCCGGTTCATTTTTTACCGATTTGTATTTTCTTGGCCGGTAACTTCTCCGGCGTCTCCAGCCGGAAAACTTGAGTTCTTTAGCTTCCTCATCCTCTAGGTTTCTCAATTCCTTAATTTGTTTAAGGAATTAACTCCGGTAAGCCTCTCAAAATTTGATTTTTAGTTTATGTGTTCTTGAGTAAAATGGTTGGTTTGAGCTTGTTAATGATTTTATTATATATTGGTGCTTTAGGATTATTTGTTGTAGAGGTTATGAGCAACCTATTGATGATTTTTATTTATTTTTCTGAAATTATTTTGAAATTTGTACTATTTCCGGTGATCGGAGTTAGTGTTCTGGTACCGCTTCGGTCTCATGATGAATATATTTTTAATAAATTCTACTGATTATTTTGATCAAGTTTCATGAAGAAAGTTTATTAAAATTATGTATAAAATTTTTATTATAAATTTTTGAATGTTTATGTGAAAAATGGATTTTTGGAAAAATTAGTGAATTTTATATTTTAGTTGAGATTATTGTTAATTAATATGTTTTAGACAATATTTGAGTAATAAATAGTACAAAAATAATTT